>BQKN01062898.1:5209-26564 GCA_022839385.1 Asparagus kiusianus | reverse complement strand
TTCATTGTGTTCTCATTTGTTATCGAGAACAAATCATTGTATTTAATTATTATTGTGAGATTCACTTTGTAATACACTTGTACACCGAGAGAGTGTGTGGCGAGAGTCAGGGATCGTCCCAAGAGGAGTGGCGACGGTTGACGAACCTAGGGAGAGGTTGTATTCGAGCACTTGAGGGAGACACGTCTAGTTCAACACTTGAGAGGGTGTAGAGTGGGATTACAAGAGTGTGTCAGTTGTAGAGTTTTCGGTAAACTAAGAAACCGTATTGTGAGGTGTAAACGTTATTCGGGTAAACGTAAAAAATCCGGTTGTGATAGTGGAGATCTCCTCAAGGTGAGGAGCGGGGACGTAGGTCGTGGTGACCGAACCTCGTAAACATATCGTGTGTTTGTGTTTTGCTTAGCGTATATTTTATTTGAGGTATGCGATCTTGACAACGATGATATTATTACTTTTGATGAGCTTGCTCTTGAGTTTGAAAAATCACACAATTGCTATATTGATGTAAAGAGTAAGTATGTGAATATAAAATTCACTCATGAAACTCTAGCCACTAAGTTTAATTTCATTACAAATGAAAATATAATTTTTAAAGAATGCAATGAAACTTTGAGATTAGAAAATGCTAGTTTGCTTCATAAAAAATGTGATACCATGTTAGAAGTAGATAAGTTAAAATCTATGATAAATAATCATGTTTATCCTACTTCTCGTAGCAATGCTTGTATGCACAATGATGAGTTGAATCAGATGAGAAAACACATATCTACCTTAGATTCAACACTAAACACTTGTATTGCTAATAATAAAAAGCTTATGGACTTGTGTGTAAAGTTCAATGTTAATTATTCTAAGAAACTTATTCACTATGCACACATGTATGACAAAATTCACAAATGTTCTATTTGCGGTCTTAAAGGCCATTTAGCCCAATTTTGTCATAATGCACAAAAAATTGACAAGCCTATTCATGATTATGCATCCCATCAAGCTTCTTCATCACATACACATGTACACGCACATAGTGTAAATCATAAACATGCTCATGTGTACAAATGTGATTATTGTGGTCGTTTTGGTCATTTGGTCATGTTTTGTTTTGACTTAAAAAGAAATTCTCGCTTGCAAAACAATTACAAAGAAAAATCTATTTTTGTAAATGAACCACGTGCACATCATTTCGGTCAATGCAAACCATTCAAACCCCTACATTGCACAAATTGCAATCGCATAGGTCATGTTTATGATTTTTGTTTTGACCGTATCGGTGCACAAAATACGCCCAAGCGGGTTCATAACCCTAGGGCCTTGGATTTACATGATAGGGGTCATATCCCAAATTTTAGTGGTACTAAAATGATTTGGCTACTAAAATGAGTTTTATTTCATAACTATCGTTGTGATTTTTTTTTATAGTTGTTTTTGAGTTTTAATGGTGAGTTTGTTTTTATTAAGCTAAAATAAAATACTTTCATGATTTAATAGCTAAGAAAACTTTTTATATATATTTATATATCTTATAAAATAATTTTCTTATGGTCCAAATTGAATATTTTCAAAAAAAACCAGATTTTACTATACTTTTGATATTATTTCTCTCACGGTCGACCGTCACGGTCGACCGTGAATGTTTCTGGAAATTGTCACGGTCGACCGCCATGCTCGACCGCAAGAAATTTTTTTGGTTTCTGCTCATTTTGTTATCGGGTTTCGGTTATTATTTGGATACTTTTCATAACCCAAATTGTTCACCACCTTTGATCTTATTTGTAAGCTAATCCAGGTCGTTGATTTCCTCTCCTCTTATGTTCCAACCCTCTAACTTACCCCCATTTCGAATTATTCCCCAAAATTGATTTTTTGCTCAGTTCTCCTCATGATCGCCGGTTGCCTCATCGTCGTTCGACCGTGGTTCCTTCCCTCGTCGATTCCTCTCCTAAACTTGTTGGGTAATCTCTCCTCTCTCATTCTTGTGCTCTATTTCAATTCTAGGGTTTCTATTTCATCTGTCTCATCCATTATCTAGGGTTTTCAATTTCTGTCTAAACTCTATCTGCCAAACCCTAGCTGATCCTATCTGATACAATGCCTCCTAAGAAGAGATCTAAGCCAGATACCGGTTCCTCATCTTCATCAATTGCCTCTAACTATGAGGATTTCCTACTGTTCAAACCCCTTGTTAAGAAATATAGGGAGCTTTGTAAGCTGAAAATTCTATCTGGTAGATATATCAAGTATGAGGAATTAGCTATTTACAATATTCATGAAATTCTATCTGCTGTTGGTTTGCATGATCTGTTAGATGTAGAACATAAGGTTCCGTATTATCCATTTCTTGTCTATTTGTTTTATGCAAATCTGTCTGTCACCACTTCTGCTGATGGTCTTCAAACCATCACTACATCTGTTAAGAATGTTTCTATTTCATTTTCTGCCGACGAACTTGCGGGAATCCTTAATATCCCATCAAGTGACGTTGAGCTCATGTCTAACGAACACACTGATCAGGATGTGAACGATGCTATGTTTAAGCCCGGTTGCACCTATCTTATGAACAACAAATCACTTAATCCCACTGCTAAAATCATAGTTTGTATTGTTGCTCAGAATCTCATTCCCAAGACCGATAGCTTTGATCACTTTGCCCCTGATAAGGTTAATGCTGTTTATACCATCTTTGCCAAAATAAAAGTGAATTGGGCAAATGTTTTTCTTAAGAACATGGAATGCAAGCATTACAAGTTTCTTCCCTTTGGTTGCTTCATCACCCTCATTCTCTAACACTTCGGTGTTGCTCTGTCAAATGAACCTAAAGTTGATCCGAGTAAGGAATACTTTGATAGAGTTTTTCTCTCTCGTATGCAAATTTTAGATTCCTTATCTGATCCTGCTAAGCCATCATCATCCGGTTCTTGGTCTAGAGCTTCCACCATCTCCACTTCTAATGTTTGTGCCCGACTGGATCGTCTTGAGACTCAGGTCTCAAATATTCAGAAGAACATTAGGACTATTCTCAGCTATTAGTGTCAGTCTCTTGGAATTCCAGATCCCTCTTCCAGTTCTGACTCTGGTTTAGGAGAGGGCTCTGATGAAGAATCTGCTTCTGGTTCGGGATCTGGCTCCGGATCTGCTTCTGACGATGGTGGTGATTGATTCTCGATGATTATTGGGTTTATGCTTATGTTTATGTTTTGGTGAACTAAAACTTGGTACTTATGTTTTATTTTGAGTTGTAATAACTCTATGGTTTGTGTGGAAAACAATGTAGTATTGTGGAACAAATTGTGGTTATGTTAGCTTATGATTTTTTTTGGTTTTTTTGTTCTTCTGAACAATGTGTTGTTAATGATTCTTTGTGATTGGTTTGGTTTTAAATTTCAAATGTTTATGGTTGTGTATGGATGGTTATGGTTGCTTAGCTCCTATATATGATCCTTATATGTCATTTATGCAAATTGACAGGGGGAGCTTTGGCTATACATTTGTTTATTATCTGTGTTTGTATGTAGGGGGAGCGTTGCTCCTATTTTCTATATTTAATTTCCCTTTTTGATGTTGTCAAAGGGGGAGAAAAACTCATATTGACATTGATGTTTAGTTTAGTGGTTTAGTTGTCGATGAACTGTAATGATGATTTGGTTTATATGTTATCATTACATGTTTCATATGGTTGGCTTATTTGGTTTCTTAATATGAACTTCATATCATTAAATAAATTATTTGCCATCATCAAAAAGGGGGAGATTGTTGGCCCTATAGTTTTGATGATGATTTGTCAAACAATTTATAGCTAATATGTTTTCTAGTCTTTGTTGTTTTGGTTTTTCTCCTTACAGGTAATTCAACACACGACAATCAAGAGTTAAAGATTCCAGTTTATGTGTGTGCATTCACCTAGGTATAAGAGTAGTTTGCTTATATATATTGTATGTTTATATTTAAGCTCAATATATGAACACTTAACACAGATTTAACGTTTTCTATCATATAAATGATTTTTCAACTAACTTTGTTACAATAGTTTTTATTTCATGTTTACAGCTCATTCACACTTCATTATATATATAATGTATGCGTGATATATATATACAAGTTTACAAGTTATATTTCAATTTTCATGTTCGCGAAAAACAGGTTTTATGAACACTTTTCAAAAACAGTGAGTTTTCACCAACTAAAATTGCTTTTCCAAAAATTCCTTTTCAAACATGTTTATTTCATCATTTAGAAACTTTCTCCAAAGTTTTACTATTTTTGGAATTGATTTGATATTTTTAACGTATTTTTAAAATCAGCCCAAAACCTATATATTGCCATGTATCAGTTTGCGGTCGACCGCCACGGTCGACCGCCAGTAGTTAATTTTCTCAGTCTACCTTTTATTGGATCGTGGTCAACCGTGACGGTCGACCATGGCTCCATCCAGAGACTTTCGCGGTCGACCGCCAGCTTTTAAATTTCTTTTTTAGTATTTTTGTGCTTCGCGATCGACCGCGAGATTTCCACAATCGACCGCCGAACTCATCATTGCCTTTTCAATGGCTATATTCTGATTTGATTCTCTGGCGCTATTTTGGTCTTTTTAAGTTAGTTTTGGCTGATATTTTGAGTGAGTATAAATACCTCATTGCTCTTCTCTTTCAAGATACCAAGTTTTGTTTTTACAGTGAAGTTTTAATAAAAGTTTAAGTGTGTTTAAAGAGCTGTTTAAGCTAATTCTGATTATTTGTTTCAAAAGAAGTTTTCTACAATAAGAAGAGGCCTTCAATTCAATTGAGGATCCTATCCTCATCATCCTCTACTGTTCTTCTTATTTATTGAGATGTTTTCCTAACTCATCCTTTCATATAGCTTATAATTTTATTTTCTTATATTAGCTATATTTATTGAGTTACATATTTTCATTCACTGTTATCACACACACTGTATTGAGATTAATATTCCACACTATATATTGTGGGTAGTGGTGTGTGATTTAGTGAGTGTGAGCTTCATTGTGTTCTCATTTGTTATCGAGAACAAATCATTGTATTTAATCGTTGTTGTGAGATTCACTTTGTAATACACTTGTACACCGAGAGAAGTATGTGGTGAGAGTCGGAGATCGTCCCAAGAGGAGTAGCGTCGGTTGACGAACCTAGGGAGAGGTTGTATCCGAACACTTGAGGGAGACACGTCTAGTTCAACACTTGAGAGGGTGTAGAGTGGGATTACAAGAGTGTGTTAGTTGTATAGTTTTTAGTAAACTAAAAAACCGTATTGTGAGGTGTAAACGTTATTCGGGTAAACGTAGAAAACCTGGTTGTGATAGTGGAGATCTCCTCGAGGTGAGGAGCGAGGACGTAGGTCGTGGTGACCGAACCTCGTAAACATATCGTGTGTTTGTGTTTTGCTTAGCGTATATTTTATTTGTGGCCTTTCATATCATTCTTGCTCATATCTATCTCATATCATTCTTGTAAGAAAAAATTAATCAATATTATTTTAATTGGAATTTAATCGCGATTAGATTAGCATAAGACCCTAATCAACCCCCCCTCTAGGGTCTAACAGGTGAGATGTAATACCTTAAACCTAACCCACTAATATCCACTAATCTCCACTAAACCCCACCAAACCCCCACTAATCCCCACTAACAAACCCACTAACCTCTTTAAAAACCCTCTTCCATTCTTCTTCTCACGGGAAAAAAGTAAGAGAGAGAGAGAGAGAGAGAGAGAAGAAGAAGAAGAAGAAGAAGAAAGGAAAAGAGGGAGGGGAGATTGGATATCAGAGGAGAAGGTTTACAGGATTGCTTTGAGGCAAGTATATTCCTAAGGAATTTCTTTTTCCTTGTTTTTTTAGAGTAGGTAGTATCAAATTTGAGATTGGAGTTGATTGAGTCTTTCTGTAGTTGTGTTGTATATCTAATATCGATACTTCCAAGCGACATCATATGATATGACATGACTTTGTGATCTCTCTCTCTCTCTCTCTCTCTCTCTCTCTCTCTCTCTCTCCCTCCCCCCCCATATTATCACCTCCCATGAAAAAAGAAAGAGGAGAGAACATAAGACTGCACAGTTCAGTGACACAGTGGAGAATGAGGTCAATAAAATTTGGTCTTTGGCTTTTCCTCTTTGAAATCTACTGTAAACCCTTATAAGCAAGTGTTCATTTCTGTAAAACCTTATAAATTTTGAAATATTATGAAAAATAATATTAAATGAGTTTTTATCATTATAATTATCATTTATTGATGAATGAGCATGTTAGTAATCGATTTGAGATTGTTTAAGTGCGTATATAAGAGTAAATGAGTAAAAATATGCACACACATGCACAAAACTATAAAAAATTTCGTGTTCTGGTTGGTCAACCGACCCAAGCTGATCGGTCAACCAATGATACCGAATTGGTTGACTGATGCGGTGTGGTCAGTCGACCGACGGGGACAATTCTAGAATCCCAGTTTGAGTGGGTCTTTTTGAAATGGTTCGGGTTTGTTGGTATATATACAAATATAATTCATGAGAAATTCTCTTCTACACTATATTTCTGAACCCTAGCAGCCACCCTCTCCCCTCAAAAATGCTATTATATTTTGGTGAATTTTGAGAGCTTTGTGAAGCAAATACCAAGAAGAGGGCGAGATTGTAGGCGTTTGGCGAGGGAAGACTTGTTTTCTTGCACCATTGGGTTCTCCAATAGTGTTTTAAGGTGAGTTTCATCTCCTACAATTCTATCCTTATTTTTAATTAATTTTTACTAAGATTTATTTGGTTTTATTGGGCCTCAAAACCTATTTTAAGTATAAAGATTGTTCTTTTAGACTATAAGCTACCAAGATTTGATCATTTTTATTTTAAAAAGTTATAGAACGTATTCTCTTATTTGGATTTAAGTTTCGAAGCTAATCTAATATGAGACTTGTTAAAGAGATTTGTTTTCATGATAATCTGACACATACGACACATATGAACATGCCAGGATTTTTGTTAAATACTCAAATTTGAATTCATGTTATCATGCAATAGAAAAAACTCAAAATAAGTTAATTTAAGTTTTATACATGAGTTCTATTGAGAAATTTCAAATTTTGATGAATTTATGAGATTATTCAAACAATTACAGAATCTGGAGAGTTTGTACTGATCAGTCGACCGAGCAAAGATGATCAGTCGACCGATGTGCACTACTTAGTGGACTGAACGAAAGGGATCGGTCAACCGATCTAGGTTATTTGCACATGTTATTTCTTTCTCTTATGTTTGTGATCATGAACACGAAGTACAAGTCGTACGTTGATACACGTGCATTGTTTACAAGCATACACACATGGACATTGGGCACGCACGAGCATTTGGAGGTACATAATAAATATTTTGTTTGATCATGTAGAGTTTGACAAATACATGGTATTTCATGATAGTTGGATGCTTGAGTGCATTAGTTGGTATATCGTAATGAGACTGCGGTAGGCTACACTCAGGGTGGCTAGTCGGTATGTTGAAATGAGACCATAGCAGACTCCACCCCGTTGTGCATTATTGTTTCTGAAATAGGATGATATGTCTATCTCTGCAGAGCGATTGAGTAAGGTGGTTGTTGCCACAGGATATCGTGAGCGCCTTACAAAGGTATCATTGTTTCAGAAAGAGAATTATACTTATTGCTTTTATGCTCCCATGTTAGTTACCCGAGAATAGGGTATAATATTGAGGTTTTCCTACACGACATATTCATGCGAGATTCCTTTTGCTAGATGCTTATTCTTGTGACTGTGCCATCTACCTGAGGGTAGTATGAGGATTTGACATGACTTATATTAGTTAAGGTTTGGATTTGTATTGCTTTCGTTTACTGTTTTGTTCACAAGATTGGAGTTGGTATTTAGCGATTCACAACTTGAGACATGATATATATATATATATATATATATATATATATATGAAAGTTTCCTTGTTTTTCTAAATATCAATTTTTGTTTAGTCTAGAATAGATGTTTATATAATTATACTATGTACTAACTTATATTTTTATATACTTCTAACTCCCTCCACATAGGGCGGTGAAGATGATCTCACTAGCGCTTTGATGCTCGTTGTTTCCCATCTTTTTAGGCAGCGAGACAGGCGTACGGAGAGTCGTATGTTGATGGAGTTTCGGTTTAGCATCCATCATTACTTATATCAGTAGTTTATTTCATGATCCATAGTAGTTAGTGTTTATTTTCAAACATTTAGAGTTGTACTTCATTTTGGAAAGATTGTGTGCCTTAGTACTCTATTCAGTTGACTCTATGTATTAAGATATTTTACATTTGATTCAGTTTATCAATCATACTTCATTTTATTTAGTTGGAACATGATTATGAGTATTTAGATATCTCTTTCCTTTATCATGTTCATTACAGTATTATCTTATTCTATTTGCTTTGTCCTACACTTATTTACTGTTGATTCCACTAGAGAGATATTACTATGATGGTGAAACGTGTTGTTGCACAGTGTGGGTGCATGGCAGGTTTGACATCCTTGGTTCACCTTAGACTGTAGCCTTATGTTAAACCAGGGGCGTCACAACTTCTCTCTTTGGTTCTGTTTATTCATATTTTATTCTAATCTTATTTCCCTTATGATTATTTTGCTGGAAACTCATTCCATCATGTTATTCACAATTACAATTTGTTGTCTTATCTTCGTCCATGGTTCATGAACAATTGTTCTATAAATTCTCAAATCTATTAATCATTTGTATATACATAGAGTTAATTTGGTTAGATTACAACCAAAACTTAGTTTAGAATAAAACACATGCCAAGCTAAACCAGACCCAATCTCATTCAGCTCAGTCTAGACCGACCAGGATGGACCAGACTAGACCAGACCAGTCTGGACCAAATCAGATCAAAACCCAATTTGGTTTAGTCTAGTATACACCATATTCAGTTCAGTTTAGGTGCAGTTTGGTTCAGTGCGGGCCAAACTAGAACTAAACCCAGTCTAAATTAGCCCAAATCAGAATCTAGTTGGTTTAGCTCAGATCAAATTAGACCAGAATCTAGGTTGGAACTGGTCCACTCAAGCTGGACCTGAACCCAAGTCAGAACTGAAACAAGCCAGATCAAACTAGTCTTGAACCCAACCGAGCCAAATTCAAGTCAAACTCGAGTACATTTTTGTAAAACCCCGTAAATTTGAATATTTTATGATAAATAATGATAAATATATTATATAGTAAAAAATAATATATTTTAATATTTGGATATGATAAAAATTAATTTTTGAACAATTCAATGTATATTTATGAAAATATGAGTGCAAATGCACAAAACATGCACAAAGGCCAAAAGAGTGAAAATCTGGGAATAATGATCAGTTATAAGTTTTTATGTTTTTCACACTAATGTAGTTAGAATTTGGAAAAGTATAAAAGACCAAAGTTGTAGGTCTCTTCAACATATTTCCAAAAAGTCTTAGATCACATCATTTCGAGGTCAGATGAGAAAGTTACAGCCAAAATACAGAAGGTTATTTTCCTAGTCAGACTAGGTTTCCTGGTTCGGGTCTAACAGGTTTGTTTCGGGTTTGCCTCTATAAATACCTATATTTTTCACAAAAATTCATTTCTTTTACCATATATAAGAACCCTAACATCCACCAAACCCCCATAAACCCTATTTTGAATTCTTGGAGAAGATTGGAGGCTTTCAAGTTGAGTTTTTGTTGATTTTTGGCTTTTGGAGTGGAGATCTCCTTCGACGTTGCTTCTAACAAGTTTTCCTACAACCCCAGGCAAGTGTCATCTCTACTAATCTCCTCCTAGTTTTTAAAATATTTTTGAAGAGTTTTTAATGATTTTTATAGAGCCTAATTAATTAATTTGTGTATAAAAATTGGATCTTTTGTATATATGTATAAAAACTAGGTCTTTTCATGTTAAAGAGATTAAGCACGAATTTACAGAAGTATTTTAAGATCTAAAAATAATTTAAAATATTTTTTATCTGAATTTAGATGTCTTATTCTTCGTTTTAAAGTTTCGTGCATGATTGAAGGTTTACATATGATTTCTTGTGCAAATAATCATGCTTGTTATGTTCTGCTGAAAATCTGCTGCACATATATACTATTGAACTAGAAATTTGAAATAACAAATGAAATCTAAATTGAACCAAACTAATGCCAATTGAAAGATATGTGAATCTAGTTTTCAAAACAGAAAATCATACCTAAAGATAGTTTTCCTAGAGAAAGATATACTCAATTTACTGATGATATATTCTGCAGAAAATCTTCTACACATATAAAATGTTTAACTGGAAATTAGAAATATCATATTAACTCCAAACTAAACCAAATCAGTGTCAAATGATAGCTATGTGAGTCTAGTTTCCAAAAAAAAAACTATTCTTAAAAAGAGTTTGTCTAGAGAAAGATATTCTCAATTTACTAATGATATGTTCTGCAGAAAACTGCAGATGTGCTGATTTAAAATAATTTGATATATTACGTAAAGGTTTCTTGAGTTTCGCTCTTGTTTGTTATTTTCGAGAGAGTTTCTTGATCTCGTACTGTTATATTATAATGATTAAGAGTTGTTTAATACTTGGGATGATGGTGGACTTCAGATGTGGACACACACACCAAGATTTGTGCATGTATGCTATATTGTGTTAGATTGACACACTTTTGACACGAGTTAAATTGATAAACACATATGAATAATGATGTTCTATACGTATCCGGAAATAGAAAGATGAAACCTATTTGCCGCAGAACGATTAAGTAAGAGCATTACAATAGTATCGTTATTACATGTATCCGGAATAGGAAAATAATAAACCCTATTGCCGCAGAACGATTGAGTAAGAATATTACAATAGTATCGTTATTACATGTATCGAGAATAGGAAAATAATAAACCTTATTATCACAGAACGATTGAGTAAGAGTATTACAACAGTATCGTTATTATATGTATCCGGAATAGGAAAATAATAAACCCTATTACCGCAGAGCGATTGAGTAACGAGCATTACAAAAGTATCACTATAGTACAAGATGATGCACACATAGATAATTGATCAGTTGTAAGTTTTACTTCCCAGATAGATTGCCCGCGAGTAGGGTATTTCCTTTGAGAATTTGATACACCCGTTATGGACGGCAGATATATTTGTTTTAGCTTAGTTGGTATCCTCTTATATTAGAGCAGGTCACTCGGACGTAATTCGAGATGAGATGATTGTAGGCGTCGAAAATTGCCGATAGGTCCCCGAACATAGCTCGGTGTCAACAAGCGGCGATCGAACGTCACTACCCGGTTCACAAGAGCTCAAATGACGCCGGTGAGCGACTGAAGCAAACCGACGCATTACGTGAGCCGACAGAATGTCAGAATCACAAGGATTCGGGTTGACCGAAAACCCCGCTATCACTGCAATCAGACCAACGCCCGCTGCGCCTCGATCATCCCATAGATAATCCAACCATCGGGGCCTACAGAGCTCGCCGTCACGATTCCAACGCATCCGAAATCACCCAAATCCGAGTTCGGACGAAAAGTCAACGGCGAGTCAACAGCGGGACAACGGCACAGCCCCGGGCTGAACCGGGGACACACGAACATGTCTCGGCTGGCTCGAGACACCCCATGGGGGGTGTCCCGGCCTTGGCCAAGACACCCCTAGGGGGGTGTCTCTCCTCTTGGGGTGTCCATATCAGCCTCCCCCCTCTCCTTTTGGCTATAAATAGCCCCCTAGGCCTCCTTTGTGAGGGGCTCTTGATTTTGCTCTGGTTTAGCCTTGGAGAAGAATTTCCGGTCTTGGGATTATCCTCGAGATCTGAAATTCTAGAGTCTGAAGCGGCGAAGCCCTGCTGGAGTGAGGAGTCAGAGTTTCTTCATCAAGGTTCATTCACCCCCCCTCTCTGATCCTTAGTGTTGCTCCTTTGCGGTGACACTAAGAAGAGCTATTATCTCGTTTTAGCCGAGATATACGCTTATAACCTCTAGATCTTGCGCGGATCGACGAGGTTCTGTTTCTATATCCTATGCGGATAGACGAAACTCTGCCGGATTTTATCGGCAAGGATCTTGAAGAGTCGGCGGTCCACGGACATCGACGTCCCCGTCACAGGCCAACAACCCACGCAAGCGAGACCGTACCAAACCGGGCTCTCGTGTTTATTTTCGTTTAAGTTGTAATCTTTTGTTTTCATTTAAACTCTGTTGTAACGCTCAAAGTTGTAACAGATCTCAAAAAGAGAACATCAATGAAAACAGCAACTTTTACCGGAAACAAGCTGGCGATCACAGTGGGAGCCGCCGACCTCGCTGCCGAGATCGGAGTGACGCAACCGGCCTTCAAGATCCGGGTGAATGAAGAGATCGAATACGAATTCGATCAGAAGAAGTTCGAAGAGTACCTCTCCTCCTCCTCCTCCAGATCTGCCTCTCCGCACCGGCGCAGGAGGAATTCATCTCCAAAAAGGGCTCGCGGGATCTCCAACTCCTCAATTCAAGACCCCGCCGTCGCTGCCACTACACTTGCACCACACAACGGCCTTGCGTCGATCAGTGTGGTCAAGAACGTAGATCCAACCGCCACAAAGGCGATAGGTGATGCTGCTCCAACTCCATCAAAGAGAGCGCTTCAAAGACGTTGCCAACGTCTCGCTCAACAGCTCGCCAAGGCCAAGGAGTCAAAGGATGGAGTGCGCTATGCAGAGGACTTGAAGTCGAGGCAGCGACAAGAGCAGCGGCAGGTAATCAACTTCCCCTCCAAATCAGGAGCGAATGAGTGGATCCGCGTCAAGAGGAACCGCTCCACGCTCGAGGAGCGAATCAAGAAGCGCCGTGCTCTACTTGCACATGCCCGGCTCCTCCTAAAGAAGGCAGAGGAGATGCAGCAAGAATCGGCGGTCAAAACGCCGTCCAAGAGCAAATCGGTGTGGGTGCCCAAGGCAAACCCAACACCTCAAACCAAGAAGGGCAAAATTATCGCCCAGAGTTCAACCAAATCAGAGCCTACTCCTCCCGTACCGGCACCCTCAACAGGGCCAGGTAAAAAAGGGGATCATTCAAGATCCCAGCTTCCTTTGACGAGTCGTCTCGGTCCCTTACCGGAGAACCGAGGCAGAATACCCGTCAAAGAACGGCTGGGACCATTGAAAGGTCCCCAAACTAAAATCCAGACTGGGGGTGGAATCAATCCCTCCAAGAATATTGACAAAGGGAAAGCCCCTATCACCGGCCGCACTGAATTGCAAGCCGAACTGAAAGAGCCCGTTCGGTTTCTACGCTCCCAAAAGCGTAAAATTGAACGGGCCACTCTTGAAAAGTCTAACCAATTTTTGCGTTCCCAAAGGGAAACACACTCATCTGAGGATGAGCGTGTTATACCGAGGGACATCCACCAGCACTCCATAGGTTGCTCCAGCTATCAAGCTGATGAGCTGTACTACAGGGCTGGGGGTGTGGAAAAATCTCGAAAGAGGTACATGCAGGAGTCCCACTGCCCGTGTGCCAACATTATCAAGGCAGTGCTGTCCGAGTGTTGCTGTGCTCAGACCCCAACAAGAATCTCGGTATTCGAGAGACTCTCCAAGCCGAAGCGTTTCCACAAGAAGAAACCGCTCCGCCGAGAGGATGAATACTCGAAAGTGTCAGTCAACATGACCGGCAGAGGGGGATCAACACTACGTCTCAACTTGGAGCAGCTTGCCGAGGCATCCCGATGCACGACGTGGCTACGGTCGGGAACCATCAAACGAAACAATTACCTAAGAGTACATAAGGGACTTTCCCTAGAAGAAGAGGAATCCGATGCTGATTCTGATACCTGCTCCGCCGTCGCATCCGACGACACGGCTTCAAGTGCAGGCCAACCTTATGAATCGCTCATGATCAGCGCCGAGCAAATGTCGAAGATACTTGAAGAAGCCCTGGCCAAGCAAAAGGAGAGCTTCAAATTTGAAATGGAGATGGCCATGCAGCGGATGAGGGAGATGCACGATCAACAGATCGCGGCAATGACGGTTCACCAAGGAGAACCGAGCCAACGCAATCCAGAGGAGCATGAACGGGAAGCGGATAATGTCAACATTCCTCCCGTCAATACCAACACTGGGGGTGGTCCCGCAGAAGAAAATGCAAAAGAGGACCACGCCGCCTCTCCCAGGAGCCACTCGAAGACCGAAACGAGTGAGGACAGGAAGATGAAAGACCTGGAGAGCAAGATCAATGCATTGATGAATGCTCAGGAGGTAAAAAGATCCGGTATACCCTGCCCATATCCAAGGGAGTGGGAATCGATCCCATATCCGGCAAAGTTCAATCTGATTAACTTTACGCCGTTTGATGGGAAGGGTTCCCCTACCCAGCACTTAATCTACTTCAAGTCTCATTTAGGAATCATTTCCGGAAATGAGCCCCTCATGGTGCGGTCATTCGTTGGCACTCTTCGCGGAGCTGCCTTCGATTGGTACCGCCGTCTCAAGCCTGGGAGCATCAATGGCTGGGATGACATGGAGGACATGTTCCTAACAAACTTCTTTGATGATGACACCGAGGTTTCAATCGGCACGCTGTTCGATGAAAAACAAAAGAACGGCGAGACGGTTGAAAACTTCGTGAAGAGATTCCGGAACAAAGCTATGAATTGCAGGGATCCGGTCAGCGAGGATTTCATCCTTGAGACCTGCCACAACAACCTCACGCTCGATATCCTTGAAGCCATGGGAATGGCGCCGTCCAAAACCTGGAAGGACTTGAAAATGCGGGGAGAGCGAGCCGAACGGTTCCTCAAGAGGAAGAAAGCGGAGAGAGGGCAAATTCCCAACAATGCCCCACAATCAAATTTTACCCCCAAGGGTAAAGGGAAGGCACATGCAAATGCGGTGGTCGCAAATCAGGTCTTTGAGGTGCAAGCACAGCCGCAGCAGCCTCAACAGCCCCAGCAGCCGCAACAGCAACAACAAAGGGCGCCTCAACAACCCAGGTGGCAACAGCAGCCCCAGAAGCAAAAGGTTGGGGAGCCGAGGTTCCCAAAGGTTTACTCGTTCAAAGAAGATGAAATCCCCGGTATTTTCAAATACCTCGTGGAGAACAACAAGATCAAACTGCCGCCAATTCAGGATCAGGAAGATGCCAAGAGGGTCAACGATCCGAAATATTGCGCATTCCACCGAGCGGTGCACCATCCTACCAAGGTGTGCTACGCTCTCAAGGATAAGATTCAGGCCCTGATCGATGTTGGGGTCATCACCATGAAACAGCCCAAAGAGAAGAAGGTGGGTGCAAACACCGTGTCCATTAGCTTTGGATCCGTTCCCTCGAGTTGGTTCCAACACGAGTCGGTAATCAAAGCGGCGGTGAAGACAGTGAACGATGATCCACACCAGCAGCGCCAGAAAGGGCTTGTGCCACACACAGCCCCAAATGGCGAGATCTTATGGGTTCATCCGGACTTGATCGGAGATGAACAGTGGGCCACGACCTCTTCCACAAAGAACAAAAAGAAGTCGAAGAGGAAAGGCAAATCGTGCTGCGGTGCTTCTGCCATACCGGGGGTGGATGATGACAAAATTCCAACCTTCCCACTTTCGGAGGATGAGCAAGAAGCCTTTGCAACTCGGAGCGGGAACGAATATCACTTCAAGTATCCGGATGCTACTGAGCAGTTGGGTACCAAAACCCCACCTTCCAAGACGCTGTCAGAACTGGGGATTTCCACAATTCCCCCAACACCTGCGGTGGCTACGGAGAGAATCCCGCAGAAGGATAAGGGAAAGGAGCCTGTACGTCAAGAAGCTCAGAACCCGAGGCCGTCTCGATTCAATAATCCAATTGGACGAGACAAACCGGGGAATGCAAGCTCTCAGCCCCATTTCGACATTATGGCGCAATTGGCCAACATCCCGGCCAGGATAACTCTATACGAGTTGCTGCGGTTGTCGAAGGATACACGGAAGGCGCTGCAAGAAGCCTTGAGTGATTCCGAAGCCTTCTTGACTCGGATCAAACCATCTTCCGAAGAACCGGAGTCGTCAGCTCAGCATTGCAATCTGGCGGCACATCACTTCCCCTGCATCTCTTTCACCAAAGAAGACATGCAGACGAAGAACTCCAATCATGATAGGCCGTTGTACTTCACCGGGCATATCGGCTCCAGCGTTGTCAACCGGATCCAAGTCGATCCGGGTTCCGCTGTGAGCATCATGCCATTCCGATTGATGCATCATCTCGGAATCCCGACTAGCAAATTAGCGTCCACTGGCACGACTATCTACGGATTCAACACCAGCGGGTCTAGACCCTTGGGGAAGATCCGAATTAAGTGCCAGATCGGGGATTTGAAGTCGGAGGTCACATGCTATGTGATTGACGCGGAAACTTCCTATAATTTGCTGTTGGGTCGACCTTGGATCCACGGTAACCTTATAGTCCCGTCAACACTGCATCAGTGCTTCAAATATGTGGGCACAGATAATGAAGTCAAGACGGTGGTCGCGGATAAGCAACCGTTCAAGGGATTGGAGAATTACTTCACCGATTCCCTTTTATACGGCGCTGAATCCGATACTGAACCATCGGCCCAAGGAACGGACAGCGGTGATGAAGCTGATACCGAACCAGGGCTTGATTACGATGGCGGTTTTGTTTTAAATGACATTGTACCCATTGTAATCAATCTTGACGATGATGAATCATCGGAAGATAGTTGTAATTGGCAACTTGCCGAAGAACTATCAATAAACGATGATTTAGAGTACTCGACGGGTCTCGATGATATCACTAACGAACTCTATGCTAACCCTGATTTGTATATGCCTCTTCAATCATTTTGTTTGGCGAAGAAGCAGGTACACGACCCTCGCGGAACAACGCTCATCATCCCCGCAGGGATTGGGGGTGGAAAGGAGGTCGTCTACGGCAAAGGAAGAGCATCTCCGATACCCAACCATTTCTTGGAAGAGGAAGACGACGACGATAAACCAGCCCGTCATCTATCCAAATACGATGCGAAAGCGCGTAACATGATGGAAATGCATGGCTATGACTTCAAGATCGGAGAGGGTCTTTTCTTTGGTCGAGGTCCACGGGTTCCACCCCGGATGGCCTATGTACCGAAGGGAAAACCCGATAATTACTATCGCCACAAAAGAGGGCTAGGCTACGTCTCATCAGATGATGAGTGTGGCTGGCAAATTATCGACCAAATTGCTAACAAGACTAGGAAGGGATATTCTTCCGACTCTTCGGGTTGGGATTCCGACGCTAGTCTTGGTGAAGTGTTTAAGAAGCTAATGTCGAACATGACTACGGTCGATCCAGCGACAATGGAGGAAGATGATGAAATGCCGACATGGGAAGACCCGTGGGTTCATCACTTAAGCATGCAGTATGGAGACCGGTTCGAGCAGAGAGAGCCTCCTACCGAAGACCCAGTCGTTCAGGTGAATATGGGCACCGAGGAGAATCCAAAGCCAATATTCATCAGCGATAGCCTCCTACCTGAAGAGAAGGAGGAGTTGATTTCTCTTATCCGGGAGTATATCGATGTATTCGCCTGGAATTATGAAGACATGCCAGGTCTCGACCCGAACGTAGCAGTGCATCGTCTTAACATCAAGCCGGAGGTTAAACCAGTCAAACAACAACAACGACGGTTTCGTCCGCAAATGATGGAAGCAATCGAAGCTGAAGTCAAAAAGCTCGTTGATTCGGGATTTATCCGAGAGGAACAACATCCCGAATGGCTTGCCAATATTGTTCCGGTCCTGAAGAAGAACGGGAAGATCCGGATATGCATTGACTTCAGGGACCTCAATGCTGCTTGCCCAAAAGATGACTTTCCTCTCCCCATCACGGATGTTGTCATCGACAACACGTGCGGGTTTGAGAGGATGTCCTTTATGGATGGTTTCTCTGGTTACAACCAGATAAAGATGCATCCAGATGATGAGAAGCACACTGCATTCAGAACACCTCTCGGTGTATTCTGCTACACAGTCATGCCCTTCGGCTTGAAGAATGCAGGAGCTACATATCAGCGAGCTATGTCAAAGATTTTCCAGGAGCATCTCCGAAAGACAGTTGAGTGCTACGTGGACGATCTGGTCGTGAAAAGTCGTGATAAGAAAGATCACATCAAAGACTTGAAGACCATGTTCGATTTGATGCGGGCCCATCAGTTGAAGATGAACCCTACCAAATCTTTCCTCGGAATGGCTAGTGGAAAATTCCTGGGATTCGTCGTCACCACCAAAGGTATTCGCATTGATCCGGATAAAGTAAAGGCGATCAATGAATTGCAACCTCCGAGGAACCTTAAGGAGCTCAGAGGACTACAAGGGCGATTAGCATATATCCGTCGGTTTATCTCAAACCTTTCGGGGAAATGCCAACCGTTCTCCAGGCTCACAAAGAAGGGCGTGTCATTCGTATGGGACGAAGCTTGTCAAAAGGCGTTCGAGAGTATCAAAGAATATCTCTCGAAACCTCCCGTACTCGTCGCACCGAAATCGGGCAAACCGTTCTTGATTTATGTCAAGGCGACGAGCCACTCATTAAGTGCATTGCTTGCACAAGATGACGATAACGGTCACGAGCAAGCAGTATATTACTTAAGCCGAACCATGGTAGGCGCAGAATCTCGATATCCCATGATTGAGAGGGAATGCCTAGCCTTAGTGTTCGCCATCCAGAAGATGCGGCATTATTTGGTTGGACAAACCATCTACGTCATCTCCAAAGTTAACCCGGTCCGAGTATTCATGACTCAACCGGCTTCCATGAGCTGGCGATTAGCGAAGTGGGCTTTACTCTTGTCCCAATACGATCTGCACTTCAAGCAGCAGAAGTCAGTAAAAGGGCAAGCTATCTGTGATCTCTTGGCAGCTAATCCAACTACGGACGCCGCCGAGATATATGACGATTTACCTGATGAAACCCACGAAGTCAACGCAACCTCACACCAACAAGTGTGGCGTTTGTACTTCGACGGCGCTTCACGAGCAGCTAATGCCGCAGGTACTCCCGGATGTTCTAAGGTCTCCTCCGGAGTGGGAGTGGTCTTAGTTTCCCCGGGAAAACATGTGATGCCTCGAGCCTACTCATTAACTGAGCCGTGCTCGAATAACGTGGCAGAGTATAACGCACTGATTATAGGACTCAACTTTGCCAAAGAGCTGGGGGTTGAGTATCTCGAAGCCTTTGGTGACTCTCAACTGATAGTCAAACAAGTCCAAGGGGAGTACGAAGTCCGAAGTCAGGATTTGCTACCATACCACAAGATGGCGGTGGAGCTAGCGGAATCGTTTGAAGGGTTCTTCATCGAGCACGTTCCGCGGTTGCAGAATACGTATGCAGATGCATTAGCAGCTTTAGCTGTTTCTTTGGCACAGCCTCCCGGAACAGAGCAATTTGTTACGGTAGGAACGCACCAACTCTTAGTGCCACTTCATAATGAAAATGGCAGGAAGGAAGAGGTCCAAGAGGTGCACACAACTCAGGCTGAGTTCGAACCCCGAGATTGGCGCTTCCCCATCATCGACTACGTCTTGCATGGAATCTTGCCAGAAGACGTGAAGGAGAGAGAGTCGATCAGACGAAGAGCTCCGAGATTCTACTATAATACAGAGAATCGAACGCTATACCGCAGGGGGTATGATGGCGTGTTGGCACGGTGTCTATCAACCAAAGAAGCTGAAGAAGTGCTTAAAGAGGCACATGAAGGAGAGTGCGGCGCGCACCAACCTGGTCCTAAGCTCTATGATCGCATCAGGAGAATGGGATACTTTTGGCCCTCCATGATGCATGAGGCAATTGTATACGCCCGGAAGTGTCACGCATGTCAAGTACACGCGAATTACATGCACCAACCTCCGGAACATCTACATCCTTCGGTTACGTCGTGGCCGTTCGAGACCTGGGGAATGGACATTGTTGGTCCTATAAACCCCCCATCAGTCAAAGGCGATCGGTTCATCCTGGCGATCACTGATTACTTCTCCAAATGGGCTGAGGCAGTCCCACTCAGAGAAGTCAAGACGAGCAACGTCATTGCATTCATCAAGCACCATATCATCTACAGGCATGGTGTTCCAAGACGAATCATACATGACAATGGTCCCCAATTTATCAGCAACGCCTTCATAAGGTTCTGCGAAAAGTTCAAAATTCAGGACATCTCGTCAACAGCTTATAATCCCACAGCAAACGGGTTAGCTGAAGCCTTCAACAAGACTATCATAAAGCTCTTGTCAAAGCTTGTGAAGAATAGCAAGCGAGATTGGGATGATAAGCTCGGCGCGGCTCTATGGGCCTATCGTACCACGGTGCGTACACCGACCGGCGCAACCCCTTACTCATTGGTGTATGGATGTGAAGCCGTTCTCCCTTTGGAAATTCAAATTCCATCTCTTCGGATCGCTCTCGCAACCCAGATGACGACCGAAGAACAGCATCAGAAGCGCCTCGAAGAACTCGAGATGCTCGATGAAAAGCGCTTGGAAGCTCAACAGCACATCGAGTTTTACCAAGCCAGAATTTCTCGAGCCTTCGACAAAAGAGTTCGACAAAGGAGTTTTAAGGAAGGGGACTTGGTCTTAACCGAGAAACGTCCTATGATCCTTAACTCCAAGAAGAAAGGCAAATTTGAACCCAAATGGGAGGGACCGTTCGTAGTAGAAACAGTTTACTCGAACGGCGCCTATCGTCTAGTCACCAAAGATGGTGACCGACTCATGATGCCAATAAATGGCAAATTTCTGAAGAGGTACTATCCTTAGTATCCTCAGAAGAATTGAGGTACCGGGAAGTTCCCGGAAGAATACCACGTCGGGGTATTCTTAGGGATAACCCGGTCGCTGATGAGCAAGAAATCAATATTCGAATTCCGAATATTCTTGTTTGTCAGAATTTAACTCTCATAAACACTCTTTTGCTGAGATGAGATCTAAATCATTGATTCTCCCCTCGCAGAACTTTCAGTGGTTTCTGACTACTCATAGTCTCCACCACACCATTCCAGTTTGGTCAAACCTTATGACAGTTAGGGCCAAAGCCAAATTCCCCTCTCGATTCGCCCAAAGAACGAGAGGTTCACAAATCGAGTGATCAAACCTTCTTTCGGTTATGATCATTCTCACACTCCCCACTTGGTCAAACCTTGCTACAGTTAGGACCACAACCAAAATCCCCTCTCGATTTCTCCAATGAACGAGAGTTCCACTTTCAATTCAAATGACCAAACCTTACGACAGTTAGGGTCGTTTGAACCTTTCGATTCGGTAACCAAACCTTACGACAGTTAGGGTTATCCGAATCTTTTCGATTCTCGGAGTGGAGATCCCACTTCTAGTT
>BQKN01062896.1:0-12496 GCA_022839385.1 Asparagus kiusianus | reverse complement strand
TATATATATATATATATATATATATATATATATATATATATATATGTGTGTGTGTGTGTGTGTGTGTGTGTGTGTGTGTGTGTGTGTGTGTGTGTGTGTATCTCCACGTGCATATAGTGATACTCTTGTAAGGTTCTTACTCAATCGCTCTGCGACAATAGGTTTTATCTCCCTATTCCGACTACATGAACTAACGATACTTTTGTAAGGTTCACACATTTACATGTGGGTTCAACTTCCTTACTCAATCATTCTACGGTAATAGGTTTTAGCTTCCTATTTTCAGATTTGCTTGTGGATGATCGTACAATAGTGAATAGGCACATCAGCCTAACCTGAAAAACACGCCGATCATCTTTGAGTATTTGGTACCGTCGAGGTCTCATTACGGGAAAACAACCAAATACTCCTAGTATGGTACAACCGAGGTATCATTATCGGATAAAAAAACTACAATGAGCATCCATAACTGATTATCAACCCAACGTGTATCAACTATCTTAACAATACATGTCAAATCACATGAACCAAGTGTACGTGAATATATCTCGGTGTGCGTGTCCATATCTGGTGTTTACCAACATCTCAAGTGTTAAACAACTCTTAAACCACGTCATACAACATTACAAGGTCGAGAAACTCTCTCAGAAACATCAACGTGGGTCAAAAACATGCACATGCTAACTGCTAGACTAGCGGTCGACCACATACATGTAGCGGTCAACCGAACCGCAAACCAGAAGCTTCCCAGGCCTTTTTCTAGCACATGGTTGACTGCTACTTAGGCGCGGTCGACCACCGCTTAGGCACGATCGATCGAACCTGATATTTTTAAAAATCGTGCAGGTTTCTGCACAGTTGTGTTCATGTCGTGTTCTTGTGATTTAAACTTGTTTAATACAATATGAAACTTGCATGAAATATTGAAAATAGCAGATTAACATCTCTTGGAACAATTTCAACATATAAAACATGATTATTTACATAATAAATCATATTTAAACCCTCAATCATGCACGAAACCTCAAAACGAAGAACAAATCATCTAAATTCAGATAAACAACATTATTAATCATTTTTAGATCTTAAATACATCTGTAAATTCTTTTTAATCTCTTTAACATGAAAAGACCTAGTCTTTATACATATAATATAAAAGATCTGCTTTTATTTACACAAATTAATCAATTAGGCTCTATAAAACTTATTCAAAACTCTTTAAAAACATTTTAAAACAAAGATAGAGATTAACAGTGATGAAACTCGCCTGAGACTTGATCTAAATCGTGAGAGATGAAGTTTCAAAGGTGATCTCCAAGTTGTAAACCCAAAACAATCTGAAATCTCGCTCAAAAGCCTTCAAATCTTTCTCAAAATTCAAATTAGGGTTTATGGGGGAGTTTGGTGACTGCTAGGGTTTCAAAATACTAAAAAACTCGTGAATAATTGATATATATATTGTTAGACCCTAGAGGTGGGGTGATTAGGATCTTATGCTAATCTAATCCGATTTTATGCCAATTAAAACTAATTAACAAATATATTCTTGCAAGATAGATATACAAAGAGTTATGTGCAAGAATATGCAATATACACAAGGTGATATATCCTAGCAAAGAGGTATACTATATGATATATGCAATGATATGCAAACACAAGGGTAACATAAAAAAATGATATAGTGGATGAAATAAACAATAAGAGAAAGGCTATAAAGATGAACAAATATAAGTGTGCTAAGCCAAACTCAAACAAGCAATATGATCACGGAGTTCGGACCTTCCGTCCTACGTCTCCGCTCCCCACTCCCGGGGAGAAATCCACTATCATGACCGGGTTTTTTACGCTCACCCGAATAACATTTACAACCACACTATGTCGGTTTCCAACGCTCACCGATCAACTTATACACTCACTCTCACAATGTCGGTTTTTAACGTTCACCGATCAACGTCCACTCCTCACACTCGGTTTTCTAATTCACCGAAAACTTCACAACACACTATGTAATAACAAATGATTTGTTCTCTAATACAATGTGAGAACTCAATTAAAGCTCACACTCAATTGTTACAACTCTCACTAACCTAAATATACTATGTATGTAAATACAATAAGCTCAAGTACGTGGGTGTGTGTGTAAACACTGAGTAAATCAAAATCAAACTAAACTCAATACAAATGCTAGCTTATGGAAATGTAAATCAAACGTATAAATAGCTAGATATGAGTTTAGAGATTCTTCTCTGAATAACAAGATGGAGAGATGGATTAAAAGGAAGCTCAAATAATATAGATGATCTCCTCCACTTGTGAACCAACCAAAACAGCTTTAAACCAAACTTAAACCCCTGTTAAAACTTTTATAAACTTGTTTAAAATATCCCATTGGTTACTGAAATAGAAGGGGGTTTGGTGGTTTATATAGGAAGAGAAAACAACAGCAAAAATCCCAAAGGAAAAGACCAAACAGCCCAAGAATCAGAAATCTGATTCTGTACAAAAAGAGCCGTTGGGATAAACGGCGGTCGACCGCGAGCAACAAAAACAACAGGAAAAGCTCCAGAGACTTTGACGGTCGACCGTGGGAAATCTCGAGTTCACGGTCGACCGCGGCGATCGACTGTGAAAGTCTCTGCTGCCCACTGACGAAAGAACCCAGGCGCGGTGGACCGTGGCGGTCGACCGTGAACTGATATATGAAAATCTAGGTTTTGAAAACAGTTTGCTGATTTTAAAACACTGTTTAAAAATATCAAATAAATTCCAAAAAATATAAAACTTTGGGGAATGATTATAGACATGATAATAAACATACTACAATGACTAGTTTCCAAAAAAGACTTTCCAAATGAAAAATATCACCATTTTACAAAATAAGCCAAAACATGAAAATGTAAACATGTGAATTTTGACATTTTGGCTAAACCATATTTTGAAACTTTGCACAATGATTATGTAGGCTTAATAAAATATGTATATGATTATTGTTAAGTCCAAAAACTAAGAATACAATATTTTTACAAATACAATAGAAAATAAAACATATAAGTATGTATATAAAAAGATATTTGTTTCATATCTAAGTAGTTAAACCAAATCACAATAATAAATATGAAATATGTAATTTCATATTTGTAAACATGAAAACCCAAAACCATGCATGTATATATATAACTATATATATACATAGAAACCAAATACGTGTGTGTATATGATATTGAGCTTAAGGTACTTAGCACACATAATATAAAACCTAAACTAGATTACCCAAGCCGATCTTGATCTTCAATAAGCTTGACTTGGTATACTATACGGATGAAGCTGAACTTGGATCTTGAACTTGAATTGCATAAGCTTCACTCCACAATTCCGCCAACCTCCATTTGATATTGTCGTTGAAGCGCTATTCTATCCATTCTCTAACATATTGTTTGCCTAGAATAAATATAAAACACAAACACTAGACAAACAATATTAAATGTAAATTGTTTGTAAATCATCATCAAAACAAGAAGGCCAACAATCTCCTCCTTTTTTATGATGACAAACAATTTACAAAAAGGGTATATGCATGAAAGGAAATGAATATACAAAGTATAATATATCATGCATATAAACAAGAAAGAATATACTCACATTATTTCTCCCCCTATGACAACATCAAAAAGGGGACAAAAGGATAAAGAGAGCGAAAGCTCCCCCTATCAATATGCATGGGTGAATATAAAAAATATATATGTGGGGATTGCTCCCCCTATCAAAATACCATATAGAATATATGAAATGAAAATCATGGCAAACATATGTGAGCAAGCATAGATAGAAAATATGCTAAACACAACTCACATACATAAAGACAATGAGAACATATATAAATATATCAAAGTGAACATAGTGTCTCATTTCTCAAGCATAAAAACCATAGTGTATAAACATAGATTTATGAAATCAAAATAAGAGGAACATGAGAAACATGCAAAAAGTTTTCAAATGAAAATGAATCAACCAAAAGATATCATAAATCAAAGTTTATATTCAAAAACAATGTTTGATCAATAAATAGAACTTTCTTTGTAGAACTTGATCAAAGCACTCATAGAATACATTATAAAGCATATATAAAATTTGAATCATCTATTTGTGCTATATAATGAATTCAAAAGAACAAATCAAAACAAAATTTTCATAGTTCAAAAATAAGATTACAAAACATACAAGAATCATGAACTATGGAAAAATCATCTTTAAAAGTATAAAGTCAAATCATCATTGATTTTCAAAAATCAAGAGAGGCAACTATATCTAGCTCTTGAGCTAGTAACAACCCATATAAACATTTAGGCATCCGGTAAACATGATTTGGGAATAAACACCCACCGGAGGGTTATATAAATACAAACCTCTTATCAAAATCAAAACTAATAATCATGAAAACAAAAGATTTGATAAAAGAAAAATTGTTTTCATAACCAAAAGATCTTAAAACATAATTTTCAAAACCAAGAAAAGAAAAAAGAAAAACACTAAAATACTTGGTTTTAAAATTCAAATTTGTTTTGGTACCCAAGAATTCTTGGTACCAAGAGATTTAGGGACATGACCCCTATCTTTTAAGCTCAAAGCCCTAGGGTTATGAACCCTCTTGGGCGTATGTGGTGCACGGGATCGGTCATAGCAATAATCACTCAAATGACCCTTCCGATTACAATATGTACAATGGAAAGGAAGCATTTGCTTATGTTGATCATTAAAAGGTGCACGTGGAATATTTGCAAACAAAGGTAAATTATTTGAAGCTTTTTGCAAATGTAAAACATTATCAAAACAAAACTTTTCTAAGTGGCCAAATCTACCACAAACATTACATTTATAAACATGTGATCTACTAGAAACATTTGGCAAATGAGATTTGTTTTTTAAATCAAAACAATATTTGGCCAAATGACCAAAACGACCACAAATATCACATTTAAACACATAAGCATGCTTATGATGAACATGATGAGTATGTGCATGTGTATGTGATGAAGAAGCTACATGAGATGCACAAGGAACATTAGCATTCTTATGTTTGTGTACATCATAGCATAATTTTGATAAATGACCTTTTCGGCTGCAATTAGAGCATTTGTAAACTTTGCTATATATGTGTGCATAATGAGTGGATAATGACTTAGACTTGGCACACATATCCATAAGTCTCTTATGATTATTAATGCATGTTTTCAAAATTGAATCTAAAGATAAAATGCATTTATTCATAAGATTCAAATCTTTATTTTTAGGCATATATGCATTTTTATTAGAAGTAGAACATAAATAGTCATTTATAAAAGAAGCAGTATCATTTTGTATGTTTTCTAAATCTAACATGGCATTATCTCTTTCATGAGTTAAACTAGCAACATTTGAAGTTAAAGAAACATGATCCAATTTTTAATTTTTCATTGTTTTCTTTAAGGAACACATTTTCATTAGAAATAGTTTTAAACTTTGATGCTAACAACTCATGATCGGATTTTAAATCCTCATGCTTGCTTTTTAAATCAATAAAATCATTTTGTAATTTCTTGTAGGCATGCAATAATCTTTCACTAGCACAAGCAAGTTCATCATTAGGCAAATTATTAATAGATTCGAACTCGCAAACCTCACTAGGGCTATCGCCTAGTGCTCGTGTGCATGAAGCTCCTTTAAAACTTGAAACGGGATCCTCCAAAGCTTGTCGGATCGCCTCCGAGTCTCCTTGATGTGCTTCTATGAATTTTCATAATGTATAAGCGCTATCAAAAGAATCAAGCTTGTTAGACATAAATGAAGCAAATGCATTTAATAAAAATTCTAACATAAGCTTGTTCATAATAAACATCTTTTTATCATATTTGCTCCACTTGGATTTCTCCAACGTGGGCACAATATAAGCACAATCAATGATTTCCCATAAATCAATATTTTTAGATTGAACAAATATTTTGAATCTAAAGTACAATTGAGCATAGGGGAAAACATTGAATTTAGGAGCAACACTAGAATCATAGCCTAAACAAGATGCATTATTCATATCCATAATTTATAAGAATATGCAAGCAAGATACAAATGTAATCAAAACAGGATTAGCATAAAGAGATAACTTGGATCTTTAACTCAAGGCGATTAGACCTTAAATCAAAGAGCACCAAGCTCTGATACCAATTGTTAGACCCTAGAGGGGGGTGATTAGGCTCTTATGCTAATCTAATCTGATTTTATGCCAATTAAAACTAATTAACAAATATATTCTTGCAAGATAGATATACAAAGAGTTATGTACAAGAATATGCAATATACACAAGGTGATATATCCTAGCAAAGAGGTATACTATATGATATATGTAAGGATATGCAAACACAAGGGTAACATAAACAAATGATATAGTGGATGAAATAAACAATGAGAGAAAGGCTATAAAGATGAACAAATATAAGTGTGCTAAGCCAAACTCAAACAAGCAATATGATCACGGAGTTCGGACCTTCCGTCCTACGTCTCCGCTCCCCACTCCCGGGGAGAAATCCACTATCACGATCGGGTTTTCTACGCTCACCCGAATAACGTTTACAACCACACTATGTCGGTTTTCAACGCTCACCGATCAACGTACACACTCACTCTCACAATGTCGGTTTTCAACGTTCACTCCTCACACAAGGGTAACAATATTCCTCTTAATTTATAATATTTTAAGATAAAAAGTGAAAAAGAAAAAGTATGCTTGCTCATAATTTCTCGAATGAGCATGTGGATATTTTTTTTATTTCAAATTTAAAATATAAAATTTAAAATTAGATAGTTTAATCATCAAACTCTCTTTTGTAATATCTATCCTATTTTATAAAATTTAAAAAATAAAAAGAATATAAAAAAAGTCAGCACTTCATGTGTGATCACATCACCTAACATATCTCTTCAATGTAGGAACAATAGAGATTTTGCTAGGTGATAAGGCCATCTTACGTTGAAGTTCTATCATAAGAATTTTTGAGATTTGATATGAACTAAAGAATATATTGGCTTAAATCTAGCAACATGAAGTGATCGAATAACATGTTGCAATTAGATGAGATATAATGATTTAATCTAAAAAAATCTTATGACTGAATTTAGAATTTCAACTTAATTATAAGTATTATAATTTAGAAGTCTATGACCCTGAGTAGACTTCTAAATTCTTTAGGATTTTATAATGAAATATTTTTATTAGGTGAATTGCAAATATTGAGTACATATGATCAGAGTGAGTATGAAACCAAAAATATATCAACGGGGAATTTCAGTTTGTACATCTTCTTGTCCAAATGAATAACATACTAGAAACGACTTGTAGAATGCGTTTAATCTTGAGTTGCTTGATTTGTAGGATAAATATTTTTATGGCATCTAATTTTTGCTCTCCTAATCAATTTGAAATATCTAAATGGAATTCATGTATTATATTTTACTCAGAAATAGACTTTTGAAGAATGTCATGTACAATATTTTAAGGCCTTCACACATTGAGTTGAAGCTATCATTAGAATTTCAATTTAATTAGAAATGTATATGAGATTTTAAAATATTTATAAAATATCATAAGAATCTAAATATTTATTCCTAAAATAATATTATCAAACCCATTAGAAATTTGATCTAATTATTAGAAAAAATTAGATAAAGCAAGTAGAATTCAAGATAATATTTTGGATAGCTTTTGTAAATAATTTGTTTATTTTTTGGATTATAGGGAATATATTTGTAATAGAAATTTAATTTTATAAATATTTACATGTGATATGATTTTATGGTGTTTTACGTAATACTTTAAAGAGAGATACGGATGAACCATTAACCTCTCTTCATAGAAATAAGCAAAAACATAATATCAAATTAGTAAATAATAAAAAATAACAAATTCATTATTAATATTCTAAGAGTAATTCTAATTTATCAACTTTACATATAATTTGAATAGGTTTAATTTTGCGTATATGATTTTAGGATTAATTTTAGAAGACCGCCTCAATTATGGTGGATGCCTTCGAAAATTGCTCTCAATTATTTTAGTTTGAGAAAATTCCCCTAAGTTTGGGTATATTATAGATGACCCCATTCAACTTTGAAAATTAGAGAAAATCCCTCAACTTTAGGGTTTGATAATACCCCTCTAATCTTCCACACTTTTCTCACCCAATGCTCTGACGTTATTTCAAAATGTAAAATAATCGAAATATCATTTTGAAAATCAACACATTCAATTACAAAAGAAATTCCCAACTAGTAAAAAAGGAACTATTGTCAATTTACAATGCTTTTCGTCCTCATTCTGCTCTATTTCTCTTATCCTAAAAATATCAGGGTGGTTTTTTTAAGATTGAGGGGTATTTTGATCTTTTCTAATGTAACATGCTAGACCTAAAAAATCATAGAATTTTTTTACAATTGAGGAAGATTTCTTGAATTGTCAAACTTGAGAGTGTTATTTACAATATGCTCAAATTTGAGAGGGTTTCTCAAATAAAAATAGTTGAGAGGGCTTTTCTAAGACACCCCCATATTTGGAGGGATTAAGCAAAGAAAGTTCAAGTGGTAATCTCAAATTTTCATGGTTGAGCGGGGTTATCTACAATATGCTCAAACTTGTAGGGATGTTTCTCAAATTAAAATAATGAAGAGGGGTTTTCTAAAATCAACTCATAATTTTATGTAGAGAGACTCTTTACATGAGTTTTTTAATTTAATATTTAAATATATAGTTATTATAATATTTATTTTAATTATAGATAGTTATAGTTTGATAAGGATCACAAAATATTTGAGTATTAGAATTTTCTAATTATGGATAGTTTTAATTTGATTAGAGTTTTTAGTTAAATATAAGATTTACGTTTTCACATGTCAATCTTACGTGTCTTTAAAAATTCTGCCAATTTCTATCTGTATATGAAATAAAATAAAGGAGGGATACGAAAGAGAGTTTACATATCACTAACTCGTTTATTATTAAGAATTCTAATTTTTTGTTGCGTAAAATTTTGAAAACTATGACATTTATCTATTTCTTAAAACATTTATCTATTTCTTAAAAACCAAATCGCTATCTTAATCACAAAAAAACCGTGCCTTGCACGGGTCTGAAACGAGTATATAACTTCTTAAACCTCTCTCCTCTCTTTCTTCGTCCTCCACTCTGCTTCGTTCTTCACCAATTTCTTCGCAAAGAAGCCCCAAATTTTTCTCAATTTATCCTCTGCCATTCCCAAAATACCCTCTTCCTTGTTCTAATTCATCCTTCCGATCTCACAAGTTTCTTCATCCACTTTCTCAGTTTCTCTTTTCGGTATTTTTGCTTTTTTGGTTAAAAGTGAAGGAATCATGGAGCATTACAAGAAAGAAGTGAGAGAGATCGAGATGCATTTGAGCAAAAACCCTCGTGCCCAAGTTCCTCAGCACCACCATAATCATCATCATCATCATCATTATCGCCATGGCCACGCACATGCCTATGGCTATGACCATGCCCGTGCCCATGCAAGGGATAATTTGAGCAAACTGATCGATCATCTTCAATCTGTGAGCATCACTGAAGAACCCAACAACCCTTTTCTCCTTGAGAGAAATCTCAGGGGTCTATCTCCTAGAAACCCAATAAGCCCTTTTAACGGTGAAAATCACAATGCGGGCTTCTCTTCTTCTTCAATTTCTAATTTATCTTACCCCAAAAAATTTGGTTTTGACCCTTATTGGGATTCCTACAATTTGAACCTTTCAACTCATCGAAGATGTCAGAATGATGAGAGGTTTGATTACGAATTAAGGAATAGGAGGGGATTTGCAAATAGGGGTTTGTATGGTCCTGTGAACGAAAATTCGGCTATCTATTTACTTGCGAAAGATCAGCAAGGGTGTAAGTATTTGCAGGAAAAGATTCATAAGGGGAAGGATCAAGTGGATTTGATCTATGATGGGGTTTTTGGCCACATGGGTGAGTTGATGATGGATCCCTCCGGGAGCTCTTTGATGCAGAAGTTGTTTGAATTATGTAGCGAGGAGCAGAAGACAAGGATTGCACTTGCGCTCAAAGAAAACCCAGTAGCCTTCTTTGAAATTTCGGTGGACGAGCATGGGTATTGTGTCTATTGCCCACTTTTAGTTCCTGCTCATCGATATTATTTATGTTGAGTTCTCCTTTACGTGTATTTAGAGTTGCACTCCGTAAGCATTCATGGTTCTCGATCTATATCCTATTGGTTGGTTGTTTGTTATCAGTTATATAGCTCTATGTAAGTTAAGTTCCTAAAACTTGTAGACTAGGGAACTTGACATATAGTTGATTGAAGAGCTTGTTAAAATGGAAAATTCTTAACACGATCCTTTATGGATCATACTGATGATGAAATAATGTGCGATAAAAAAATGAGTGTAGTGGAAAAGCAAATGTTATGATGAGTAGCAGATATAACATAAGAAATGAGTACTTTTGTAGGAAGTTGGAGGTCTATGTTTCATTTGTATAACAGGCATCCTAATTTTATTATATTGTACATCATTTTAGGACCATGTCTGTGCAGAAGTTGATTGAGAATTTCAAAACCCGTGAGCAAAGCACTCTGTTTGTGACAGCTCTTAAACCCTGGCTCCTTGATCTCATCAAAGACATTAATGGAAATCACGTGATAAAACATTGCCTCAAATCGCTTGTGCCAGAGGATACTAAGGTGCGAGTTTCCTTTTTCCTTAGCTTACCTTGACTCTCATGATTGAATGTCTAGCTGTATAGGCAGGGAATTCTGTGCCTGCAAATGTTTATTTCTTTGTCTAGTTTTGAGATGAATTGTGAACAATGACTGTGAAATTTTACGAGTCTGATCAGTTTTCCCCTTTATTAGCCTGAGATGGCTTATCCAGATAATGCTGAGGTCTAATTGGCTAAATTAGCCTACATTTTCATGCTATCTGAATAGTATTGGAAAATTAAAATTTCCACGATCTTTTGGCCAGTTCTAGATAATCGTTTTCTTTTTTTATGATGTTTACTACCATTAGATAGGTACCACCGTGTATGCATAATTGGGGATGATATAGGTACCACCTATGCATAATTGTTGACTAGAGGATTTTTATTTTAGTTTTTTTTTTTGTTGGGGGGCGGGGGGGGATATATGTCTATTGCATATTAATGACTAGGAGTTCAATTAGACTCCTGTGTGGAATTTCTCCCTCACGTTTTATTGATTATTTGCTGGAAGCATTTATCGAGTACCTACGGACAACACTTTAAATATCGAATATCGGGGAAATATGGAATGGCCAAATTCATATTAGATTGTTGATATCAGAGAAATATTGAGGATATATGGTAAATATCGGAATGTCGTACTAGATGTTTGCATATATAGTACAATGCACTAAAATGTAATCTCAACTTACTTAATGAAATCTAAACATGCAAAATATAAATAATACATGTTTAGGATCACTAATTAACCTTATAAAACAAATAAAAGTATAAATCAATGTTGCAACATTTTGTCTGATTTTTTAAGGCCAAAATGTCATTTGATATAATGGGAAATTCATAATATTTCCCTCAAAAACTACGAAACGTGATATATTGTTTTACGACAATCCATATCGGCCTCCATATTGGAGGTATATCTCCTAAAATAGCCAAAAAACGGTAAAGAATATTTAGAGACCATATCGGTTATGGCAAGCCCTGTAAAAGGATATATCGGTTGATATATCGAGACATGTCAGGGAGATTTAAAACAATTTCTACATATCAACATAGACACATGAATGTTTGATACTTTGATGTGAATACATCAGATATTTGAATATCTAAGTATCACCTATGCATCATGTATGCATACATCATTGAATTTTCCATCCAACATAGCTAGAGTTCCATTGCACACTTGTGCACCTGGAGAGAAACGACACGGAGCTATGTGTGAAATATTAGGACAACTAATACAGTAGGATCTTTAAAGGTGAAAGTTTACTTTGAGTTTTCATTCAATTTTTATTGTCATGAAGAATGACTTGAGAATGCATCTTTTGGTTTCCTCTTCCAGTTATAGATAAGAAAATTAATCATTTAAGACATAGAAATAGGATTCAGATGAGAACTAATTGTATAGAAAAGCATTAGTTTGTTTACGAGGAGGAGGATTGTATGGAGATAGATTTTGGGAGGATAGCAATGATGGAGTAGAGGAGGAACTTCATGATGATGATGATTGACGATGAGATTAGATTAGATGCATATTGTTAATTTATTATATTAGAGTCTAGACTATTCCTATTTGACTGTCTTTTTGCTGATATTTTAGGACTTAAACTTCTAGATATGGGATATTATATGTCTGTTGTCTAGTATGTATGCATATTTGATTGACTATTATAGTTTTGGATAGCATATGTGTTGGTATTTTAGTATTTATGCATCTTTGATTGAGTGTGTGTGTGTGTGT
>BQKN01062895.1:253836-277667 GCA_022839385.1 Asparagus kiusianus | reverse complement strand
AAATCATTAGTGTCCCAACCAATGACAAAAGACAAGGACTATTTAGAATAACATCACAATCTAAATATAGAGTTTCACATTCAAGTCATATACTTAATGATCCATAATAAGTGATTTATTCAAGGGACTGAATAACAGATTATTCATAGAAGTTGCATAAACATAAATTAAACACAATTATCTCTATGATTGGTCTCTAGGGCATATCATACTAATACATACTGCATCGTTTGGGATTCTAGCTGAGGTGACACAGTTTGGAGATCATTTGGATTTGGATGCAGATGATGAGTTGGTTTTGGATTCGAGTGTAGCTGGTGGACATATTTTAGATACGGCCATTGGTTCACCTCAGATGGAGGTGTTTGATTTGTTTTAGTTTGGGACCATTGAGAGCGCTATTAGTTACAGATCTATTGGTGATATTGGTGAAGAGTTGCAAACTTTTCTATTTGATTGAGGGCCTTTAGAGGCCATTTGGGTGAACTATGTGAAGGCTTAATTCCTTAGGCAAGAGGATATGTAGGCAGTCATTTATGATGTAGCCGGTTGGTGAGTTGATACCGACATTTGGAGTTTGTTTGCATTCTCAACTTGTTGTGGATTGAGTCCGTTGTCGTGGATTTGTTCCATTTCATACTGGAAGCAACAAGTGAGACGTTTGGTTGGTATTAGTATCGGCTTAGTTTTGGAAAAACTTCGCTGATGTGGAGAATTACTGGATAGCATGTTCCTAATATGTTTCCTAATTTGTTTTGGTAATAGGTTATTGGGATTCCTAATCTGTTTTGGTAACATGATTCCAAATCTGTTTTGATAACAGGTTATTAGGATTCTTAATCTGTTTTATTTTTTATTTAAGAATTCCTAGTAGGTTTATGATTTTAGGATTTCGATATATATGGAACAAATGGAAGAGAGAATTGAGATGAAAATTAGGGATATTTGGAGCATAGAAAAGAGGTATTTTCTGAGCTATTGGTTAGGGTCTTGTTTGTAGAGAATTAGAGATTTGTTAGTGAGATGAATTGGTGAGTTTCAGTGATTTGTAATCTCAGTTTGTACTCTTCTTCTCTATTAGTAAAAAACCATATCCCCTTCTTTCCCCATGGTAGTAGGAAACTTACCAAACAACGTTAAAATTGGCTGTTTGTGTTTGTGGCATGGATTTGGTTCGTTTGGCCTTCTCTCGACATTCGTTTGATTTGATTTCTCGTAGCACGTTGGTTTGGTTGTTTGGCTTCCACAGCGCTCAATAGATGAGTTTGTCTTGTTGGGAAATTTTAGTCTCTCTGTGTACTATGAACTCTGCAACTCTGAAGCAAACCCACAAACAACAAGATATAAAATAATCACAATTATGAAGAAAAAACATTGATATTTACGTGGTTCGGTCAATCATCTTCGATCTACATCTGCGAGGCAACAATATGAGAAATTCACTATGTATCAGGGAGAATTATAAGAGGAACCACTCAACTCTCATCTCTCAATCATTCAACCTCACATACATAATCAACTCTCATATTCTCTTCAAAACCCACTCCTTAAAATCATTTAAACAGACAAAGATTGTAAAACCCTCTCAATATTGTAATCTTTTACACGGATAAAGAGTACGAAACTCTCGCCTCTCATACAATATTCTTGAATCAGGCTATGTCCTCTGCTAACCCTAGATTAGAGAAATATTGAATGTCTTCCCTTTCGTTAGTTTTTCCTCCAGCAATAGAAGAATATATATAGGGAAATCAAAACCCTATCTGTAGCCTAACTTTCTAATTAGAATAGGATTCAAACTCCTAACCAAGATGAGACCCAATCTCTTAATCATGATAGATCTCTAACCATATATAATTTTCATAAAGTTATATAAAGAATTAAAGACACAATTCCAACATTCGTCACCTGCTTTTGAAGCCTCTACACGTCCTCGGGCGTTGATGGCTATAGGCGGTAAAAATTACCTTTGCAGATAAGCCTGAAATCAGCCTGCGTATTCGAGTCGCCCGCGCAACGTGAAAATTAGGCTCACCCGTGAGCTTGATTCACCAGCACGAGCCAAGACCACACAATCACCAAATTCGCCTACGCATCTGGCGATCTGTCAAGCAATCAGAAACTCGCTTGCACACTTGACCTGCCCGCACGAGTTAAGTTTGCTCAAGAGTTGAACTTGTCTGCATGCCCAGACGACCAGCCAGGCGATAAACATTCTAACCACAGACTCACCAGGGTACTAGGTAGCTGCTATATCACGTATAGGGATAGGCCTTCCCATCTCCCACGATGTGAAGGGAAGGGTGTAATACTCTAAACCCATCAAGTAGCCGCTCACAGTACAAGAAGCTAGTCGAATCCATGCCATCACCGAGCCTGCCTACATAATTGATTCGCCCACATGAACCAAGTTCGTTCGAACGACTGAAGCTCACCTACACCCCTGGATCTCCAGCACGAGTCAAGATCCGAATTACCTGCGATAGACGAACTCGCCAAACTCGCCAGAGTTCCTGGCGGCTGCAATATCACTTACAGGGATAGGCCTTCCCATTTCCCATGACGTGAAGGGAAGGAGCATAGTACTTCGAGCCCATCAAGCGACCGTCCATAGTACGAGCAACCAGTCGAATCCACGATGTCGCTATACTTGCCTGCACGTTTGACCCACTTGCACGAGTCAAGATCATCCAAATAACTAAAATTTTCTTGCACACTTCATTCGCCTGCACGAATTAAGTTCGTCTAAGTGGCTGAGAGTTACCTACATGTTCAAACGACCAGCCAGGCAATCAACAAGCTCATCGAACTTGCCAGAGTACCTGGCGGCCATAATATCACGTATATGGATGGGACTTCCCATTTCCCACGACGTGAGGGGAGAAGTACAGTGCTCCGAGCCCATCAAGCGGCCACTCATAGTATAAGTGGGAAGAATGGTATCCCCCAACAGTACATGGTTACATCCCATGATTCAAGGGAGTGACCACTCCCTCTCTCCTTTATTTAAGAGACTCTCCTGGCTACAGGAAAGAGGTTCACAGTTAATTGAATAATTCAATCAGTTAGCTGGACCATTAGCGCACAGCTCTCGACAGAGTTGACGACATGCTCTTTGCATGATCTTTGCATTATAGCACCTTCTCATAGCTTCTGGCCCTGACCGCTACCGAACTCAGAGACTCGAACCCGAATAGCATGAGCTTCTACTGCATACTAAAGCTCACCAGCAACCTAGATCGAATCGTCTAAGGGAAGCAGACTCGGTATGAGAACCGAGCGAGGCGTCCTATCGCTACCAAAGTCCTCACGTTAAACAAGGAGGGCCTTCCCTCCGCTTCTATTGTAAACTTTGATTCATTAGTTTGTAATAAGATATTCTTATCAATACAATTAAGATCCCCATTTCAGAAAATTAGATTTTTACACATACAAAAGATGGCGACCACAGTGGGAGAAACTATTTCCTCAACCGAAATGGTGGTAGCACAGTTCGTCAAGGTTGCTGTCGGGACAACCGTGGAGTCCCTACAAATCGAGTTCAACAAAGCTAAGTACAAAGAGTACTTGTTTTCCTCCTCCTCTGGTGGCAATGCATCCCGCAAACACCACAGAGTTGTGCGTAGAGGCTAACCTCAAACGGTCAAAGCCTCTGCGCCTGAGGACTCTATCCGAGTCACGCCAGGGGAGTCTATTCCCTCCGAATTGATCGAGGCCAAGCCAGAGGTCAAGAGCACAGAGCAAAAGGCTTCCAGATGGGTCGCCAAACGACCCTCGCAGACCCCCGCCCAAGGAGAAATGGTGGTTTATCTTGGCGCTGACCACACCGTCACGGTCCGTACGGACGCTCCTTTCTCTAGAAGAACCCGCCAGCGGCGAAGATAGGTCCTTGTCAAACAGGAGGCCCAAACATTCGCCTCATACAACAGCCTAAATTATTATTTGGGTCTAAAAAGTGCAAGATCGAGAAACAACCCTCCCAACGCTGGTGGGCTCGCCAAATCAGGTGAACCCTCATGTTCAGGCGGGCTTCACTCTAACCGTAATATCCCCCGTTTCAGCGGGTCTGGTATTTCTGACACACTTGGCGACTCAGGCGAACCAAGAAAAATGGGCAAGCCTGTTCATTCAAGTGGATTTTGTTTCTCAGGTCACATCCTTGATACGAACAGGCTGCCCAGAGTAGGCGAGCCTACCCGAGCAGGATAACCCTTGAAATTAGGTGAGCCTCACCGAGTCCACTCGATGGGTAAAGCATTGCGAACAAACGAGCCTTAAGAACAAAGGCGAAGCGATAGGTGGTACCTCACAAACTCGCCTGCATGAACAAAGGGTCGAAGTTCGCCGTAGGCAAGAACTCGCCTGAGCATGAAGACTCGCCTGTTAAGGCGAACTCGCCTAACTTCAACGCTTAACCATTCCACCCGGCACACGCAGGAGAGTTCATCCAAACCTCTCTCATGCGATCGCTTGGTTGACCCCTCTGATGCTGGGGGTTGTCGCCAACCACCCGCGGAAGATCTTCGGGGTTACCTAACCCGCAAACGCACCATACATGAGGCGAATCCTCAATGTCACTGCGAAAGGCTTATCCAAACAGTACTCGCCGACTGCCAGTGTGTAGGAACGGCGAAACCTTTGGTGTCCGAAAGGCTCACTCAATGTCCTTCCCAAACGAGATCTTATCATCGAAGGTATAGCCACCAAAGAAGGTGCACCGTCGATGATTTAGAACTCTCGTCTGCTACTGTTAACATGATAGAGAATGGTAAAAATGTACTTCCAGATCCTCAAGACTTGGACTCTTTCCTGGGGCCTAGTCACCCGCTGGTTCACCGCGAGCGTGATGGTATATTCCTGCACCCCCGTAGTCATACGGGAGTAAACATCCTGCTCGATTATGCTCTCCTAGCACCCCCTTCCGGTGGTGAAGATGAGGTTTGTTTAGCGGTGGCCACATCCCAGACATCACACTCGAGTCACGGGGATTTAGCAAGGGTGCACATGGCTAAACTTTGAGTGATCAGACGATCGCCCAAAAGTTTAAAGAACATAAGGTCACCATCGAGTCCATAAGAGACATGTTGGAGCAACTTCTGAACAAAAAGAAAAAAAAGAAGGTCACGTGTACCCTATGAAGGCCGACGGGAGGCAAGGAATAGGAACCTACTCCGAATCAGATGACTAAACAAGAGGATAATGCTGAACTCCTGTCAGATCACTCCTCAAAGTCGTCGGCAGGAACGTTGTACTCCAGGGGTACTACCCGGGACAAGAGGTTTGACGAGTTCCAAAGCCAACTCAATGCCTTAAAGCTCCAACAAAACATGAACAAACTAGGGGTGATCAGGCCGTACCCTATCGAGTGGGATACGGTCCCCTACCTGGCAAAATTTAAACCCATCAGTTTGGTACAATTCGATGGTAAGGGCTCCCCTTCACAGCACATTTACTACTTTATGGCTCAGACCGAATTCCTCATCGGGAACGATGCCATCCTCACCCGGCTATTCATCGGCACCCTCAAAGGGGTAGCTTTTGAATGGTTCTGTAAATTAGAACCAGGCTCTATTAAGTCATGGGCCGACGTGGAAAGACTTTTCTTAGCCCATTTCTTCGATGATGATACCAAGGTGTCAATGGCCACCCTCTTAGCCGAGAAGCAAAAGAAGTCAGAGTCGGTCAATGACTTCATGAAGAGGTTCAGGAACCGATCAATTCATTGCTGAGACCAAGTCTCTGAAGCCACGCTGATTGAGATGTGTCGTAATAACCTTTCAATCCATATTATATCCAAGGTTGGCACGGTAGAAACACGAACCTGGAAAGAACTCATTTGCCAGGGCGAACAGGTCGAGAATATGATCAAGGCTCGAGGCCGAGGAGCCTCACCCTAAAAAGGGAGTTGCAGAACTGAGCACGCCGAAGAATCCCCCTCGAGCAAGAGGAAAGGAGATCATGGCTGTTGACTCCGCTCCGGCGCCCAAACCAGCCCAAAGGCCGAAACCTAGACCTTTTGAACAATATCCTCCGATGCAATATGACTCCAGGGAAGACTAGGTGGTAGAAAATCTCAACATGCTCCTCAAGAGCAATAGGATTAAGCTGCCAGAACTAACCAAGCCTGAGAAGGCGAACAAAACCAATGAATCGGGCTACTACGCGTACCACAGGTTCCTCGGTCACCATACTTCCAAATGCTATATCCTCAAGGATAAGCTTCAAGCCTTATACGATGCAGGAGTTCTAAAAAAGGAGAAGGTACAGAAGCAAGTGACCACAAATATGATCACTCTGAGTTTTGGAAAAGATCTCCCAGAGGTTCAAGCGCCAGCGAGGGTAGTTCCTATTCCTAAGGCAATGCTGAAGATCACTAATGATGACCCTCACAATCAATGCTGAAGATCCCTAAGGCAATGCTGAAGTATCCCAAACCTTACCGTCGGGGCAAGTGATGTAGGTCCATCCGGACCTCCTCGTCGATGAGCAATGGTCTTCGAAGCCTTCAAAGAAGACCAAGGGTAAACCTTGCAACGCCATATCAGCTATCCCAGATGAAGGCAAAACAGTAGTAGCTGCCCTCACTGACTCCGATGAGGATGTTACTACCCTAGCCACCAGGGTAGGGAGAGAATTCGTCAAGAATTATCCTACCAGGACAGAGGAGCCGGTGGGACCCTCCAGACGACTGCCTGTAGAGACCCCTCCAAATCCCGACGGGTCTAGCTTGCGCAACCAACCTTTTAGGTTCAACGTACTCGCACATCTAAAGAATACTCCAGCCAGAATTACTATGTACGAACTCCTACGTCTGTCTAGACCTACTCGGGAAGCTCTACAAGAGGCATTGGCAACTCAGAGGTTTTCGCCACGCACTTCTCATCTACAAGGGAAGAAGACGTGGGAAAGGAGTGTCTACAGTGTTGTCAGGCCTCCGAACAGTGGGTCCCCTGCATCACATTCACTCCGGAAGACATACTAATCAAAAGCACTTCCCACGATCGACCCTTGTACTTCACGGGGTACATCGGTTCCTTCAGAGTAGATCGAATCCAAGTTGACCTTGGATCCGCGCTAAGCATCGTCCCCTTGAAACTTATGCAGTAACTGGAGGTCCCCTAGAAGCATCTTTCCGTGACAACCACAACCATCTTCAGGTTTAATGCCACTGGGACGAGGCCGCTTGGCAAGATCCACCTAAATTGTCATATAAATGACATGAAGACGGAGGTCACCTGCTACGTCATCGACCTGAGCCTTCTTACAACATGCTACTGGGACGACCCTAGATCCACAACAACCACATTGTCCCATCCATGTTACACCAATGCCTAAAATACGTGGATGACTACGATCGGGTGAAGACAGTAGTTGCCGACAAACAACCCTTCAAGGGAGTCGAGAACTACTTCACGGATTCCCTGCTTTACTAAGATTCCGATGAACCATCGATCGAGGAACTCGAGATTAGTAATGAAGTTAATAGTGAACCCGAATACGGCGATAGCCTTGTCCTAAATGATTTCAAATCGATTGTAATCGGCTATGAAAGCCCCAATGTAACCGACACTGTCCAGGCGGATGAGATTATCTTGAATGAGAAGTTCAACTTTGCTTACTTGTCATCTTACCCGACATCCGAGGATGACCTACCTAACGACCCAATGTCGAGGCTCTACAGTGACCCTTCTCTACACTTTCTCGTATACTCATCGTATGTTGTGAAGAGACAAACGATTGAGTCTTCGCAAGCTGTATTCGTCATACCCGCCCAAGATAGTTGTCAAAAGGATATTATCTTTGGGAAAATCGATCACCCCTTATGCATGTTATGGGACGAGTCCGAAGAGGAGGAGTCCGCACCCCAGTTTTCACAATACAGTCAAATAACGAAACGCATGATGAAGGACATGGGTTACAACTTCACTCACCAAGAAGGCCTGAACTACGACAGAGGGAGAAAGACAGTCATCCGACCCACCTACATACCTAAAGGCAAACCTTCGAACTACTTCACCAAGACTCGAAGAGGTTTAGGTTATACTTCTTCCTCATCGGAATTGTTTTGCCATTTCGGAAAGGACTCCGAAGATGCTCGCTCAGAGGATCGATCATCGACATCCTCAGCATGGGACTCAGTGACTTGTTCAATAACCTTAAAGTCAATATGGCTGCGACTGATCCCGCCGAAACGGTAGAGGATGGGCAGGTCCCGCTTTACGATGATACATGGGGCCATCATGTCAATGCTCAGTGGAGTAGTCGCTTCGAGCAGCGTGAACCGCCCACCGAGGATGAAATCCTCCAAGTAAACATAGGTGAGGAGACCAACCCCAAGCCCATATTTATCAGTAGTAGTCTATCTCCCCAAGAGAAGGAAGACCTCATAACCCTCATACGGGAATATATTGATATCTTCGCATGGAATTATGAGGACAAGCCCGGCCTTGATCCGTAGATCACCATGCATCGCCTCAACATCAGCTCGGATGCCAAACCTTTCAAACAACAGCAGAGACGGTTTTGTCCACAAATTATGAAGGCAATCGAGGCCGAAGTACAGAAGCTGATCGAATTCGGCTTCATCAGAGAAGAACAGCACCGTGACTGGGTGGCCAACATTGTTCTAGTCCTGAAGAAGAATGGTAAGATTCGCATCTGCATTGACTTCAAAAACCTCAATGCCGCTTGCCCAAAGGACGAGTTCCCTCTTCCCATCACGAACGTAATCATCGATAATACGTACGGATTTGAGAGGATGTCCTTTATGGACGGTTTTTAGGATATAATCAAATCAAGATGCACCCTGATGACGAAAAACACACTTCATTCAGGACTCCAATAGGAGTATACTGCTACATGGTCATGCCTTTCGGACTCAAAAATATCAGTGTAACATATCAACACGCCATGAGCATGACTTTTTAAGACCATCTGTGAAAAATAGTCGCATGCCCCCGGTTGTAAAAAGTCGTAGAAAAGACGACCATCTCCAAGATCTGAGGGTGATGTTCAAACTCATGCGATCTCATCAGCTCAAGATGAATCCTACGAAGTCATTCTTAGGGATGTCCAGTGGTAAATTCCTTGGATTCGTAGTCATAACAAAGGGAATCCGAATCGACCCGGATAAGGTACGAGCCATCCAAGAGCTACAACCGCCCTGGAATCTCAAGGAATTAAGGGGTCTCCAAGGAAGATTGGCTTACATCCGGATATTTATTTTAAATTTTTCGGGCAAATGTCAACCCTTATCCAAACTGATGAAGACAGGTATCTCCTTTGTATTGGATGTTCCCTGCCAAAGGGCCTTTGAAGAGATTAAAGCTTATCTCCCGAACCTACCTGTTCTGGTAGCTCCGATCTCAAGAAAGCCATTCCTCATCTACATACGAGCCATGGAGCACTCTCTAGGCGCTCTCTTGGCATAAAATGATGATGTCGGCCATGAGCAGGGTATCTACTACCTGAGTAGAACTCTATAGGGCACCGAGCGACGGTACCCCATGGTCGAAAAGGAGTGTTTAGCCTTGGTATTTGTCATCCAAAAGATATGACGTTACCTAGTTGGTCAAACCATCCAAGTCATTTCCCGGATGAACCCCATCCGAGTCTTCATGACACGTCCCACGGCTTTAAACTGGCGCTTGGCCAGATGGGTGCTTCTACTGTCTCAGTATGACATTCACTTTATGCCACAGAAATCAGTCAAATGGCAGGCCATCTGCGATCTTATGGCCAGTCATCCACTGGAGGTGAAAACTGACCTGTTCGAAGATTTGCCAGATGAACTCCCCAAAGTCAACATGACCTCCCCAGCAGACGTTTGGCAGATGTTCTTCGATGGTGCGTCTCGCGTCGGCATGAGAGGATCTATTGTTGCAGGAGTGGGGGTGGTCCTCACTTCCCCGCATAACCACATATTACCCTGAGCCTTCTTTTTAACAGAGCCCTGTACTAACAACGTGGCTAAGTATAATGCACTACTTATTGGACTTGAGCTAGCAAGTGAGTTAGAGATAAACCATCTCGAGGCCTACGGCGACTCTCAGCTCATCGTTAGGCAGATGACAAGAGAATACGAGGTTAGGAATGATGATCTAATCCCACTTCATAAAATGGCTACCAAACTAGTTGAGTCATTCGAAAACTTCTGCATTGAGCATGTGCTTCATTCCAAGAACACGTACGCATACGCCCTCGCATCCTTAGCGGCTATCTTGGCTCAACCGCTAGAGATGACTCAACGTGTCACCGTAGCGAGCCAACGACTCTTTCGACTAGAGAATGTTCTAGAAGCGAACACTACTCACCAGGCTCTAGATCAACTTGACCTAAAAGGCTGGCATCTCTCGATCATCGACTACGTTTTATACGGCATGTTACCTGAAGATGCTAAGGAGCGAGAGTCTGTCCGTCGACGCGCCTTAAGGTTCTACTACGACTCGACCACAAAGACGTTGTATCATAGGTCGTATGATGGCTTGTTACTCCGATGTCTTTCAAAGATAGAAGTGCAAGAAGTGCTATGTGAAGCCCATGATGGCACCTGCGGAGCTCACCAGCCCGGACCTAAGCTATGGGATCGTTTGTGGAGGATATGCTACTTTTGGCTAGGGATGGTTAGCGATGCAATTGCTTATGCTAAATGATGCTACGCATGCTAGATCCATGCTAATAACATGCACCGACCTCCTGAAGACATGCACATGACAGTAGCGTCATGGCTGTTCGAAGCATGGGGGGTGGATATAGTTGGGCCGATATCCCCACCATCAGCATGGGGTCACCGGTTCATTCTGGCAATCATCGACTACTTCTCCAAATGGGTCTAAGCCGTCCCCTTAATTGAAGTCAAGACTAATGAGGTGATCAAGTTCATCAAACATCACGTCATATATCGATACGGCATACCTCGACGTATCATTCATGACAACGGCACACAATTTGTTAGTCATGCGCTCACCCGGTTCTGTGGCAAGTTCAGAATTCAGAACCTTTCCTCTATAGCCTATAACCCTTCAGGGAACGGTTTGGCTGAGGCCTTTAACAAAACAATCATTAAGATCCTAACCAAGCTGACTTCTAGTAGAAAGCGTGATTAGAATGAGAAGCTTGGTGAGAGCTTATGGGCGTATCGCACAATGGTTCGCACGCCGACTGACAACATGCCTTACTCATTGGTATATGGCTGCGAGGTCGTGTTACCATTAGAGATTCAAATTCTATCCCTCAACATTGCCCTAGCGACAGGAATGGTGACCGAGGATAATCATCAACGACGTCTCGTGGAACTTGAAGTGTTGGATGAAAGGCGGCTTGAAGCCCAACAGCACATTGAATTCTACCAAGCTCGAATAGATAAGGCCTTCGATAAGAAAGTCAAGCATCGATCCTTCAAGGAGGGAGAATTAGTACTCGCCATTTGATGACCGATGATTCTCACTTCTAAGAAAAAAGCAAATTCCAGCCCAAATGGGAAGGACCGTTCGTTATAGAGACAGTCTATTCGAATGGAGCTTATCGCCTCGTCAAACCAAATGGCGATAAGATCATGATGCCTATCAATGGCAAATTCTTGAAGAAGTACTACCCTTAGTACTACCCTTTCACTCCCACAAGTGCACGAGTCTAAACTGCCCCTTTCCTCCTCCAACTGGTACATGAGGCTAAATTGTTCCTACTTCATATATTCCGACACACACACGAGTGTGAGCCACTGCTTATGGGAAACCCCTATAAGATGCTACATACAGTGTTCTTAGGGATAACCTAGATCCCTATTCGGTCAAGCCTTTCGACAGTTAGGACCAAAGTCGATTATTAAGTTAAATCCCCACCTCTGATAGTCGTTTCTCCGTCAGTCTCATTCAACTGGACGATGGATCTCTTGAAACTGTCAAGTTAACTATTTACCCCATCAGTTTCCTTCAAGTTTTCCCTTTTAGTCCTCTCCAATAGGACGACATGACGAACAATCCAGTCACGTTAACAATTACCTCTGGTAAAATTAACTTACCAATCCTCTCTAATTGGATGTTAAGCTCACAGAGTTGCTCACATCGCAACAAACAATCAAGCCACGTTAACTATTACCTCTGGAAAAATCAACTTACCAATCCTCTCCAATAGGATGGTAAGCCCACAGAGTTGTTCACATCGCAACAAACAATCAAACCACGTTAACTATTACCGCTGACAAAATCAACTTACCAATCCTCCCCAATAGGATGGTAAGCCCACACAGTTGCTCACATCGCAACAAACAATCAAGCCACGTTAACTATTACCTCTGGTAAAATCAATTTACCAATCCTCTCCAATATGATGGTAAGCCCACAGAGTTGCTCACATTGCAACAAACAATCAAGCCATGTTAACTATTACCTCTAGCAAAATCAACTTACCAATCCTCTCCAATAGGATGGTAAGCCCACAGAGTTGCTCTCATCACAACAAACAATCAAGTCATGTTAACTATCACCTCTGGCAACATCAACCTACCAATCCCCTCCCATGGGATGATAGACCCTCATAGTTGCTCCGATCGCAACAAGATTCTATCGGGTTAATGATTACCTCTGGTAGATCAGGCTCCATCATTCCCACGAATGACACTGCCCGAGTAGTAAGCTACCATGCGACGCGTTGCTACTCCGGTCGGTCGTCATACTCGTACATCCCTGAATGACCCGACCTATTCCGAGTGTTCTAATATTTTTTTAGAACAATCAAGGGTTAGAAGCCCACCATGTGATGGCTCCTGCGATAATCAGTTGTCACACTCCCACGTCCCTGAATGACTCGATTACCCTAACATCATCGTCCTTACGAGCGATGATGTTCATTAAGGGTGGCTTACCAGGCGACATGCTCCAATCGGCCTCCAAACATCAACTCGCCAAATGGCGAGTCGTTGTTGGGACCTTGATTGGATCGCGTGCACAAGCAGCCGTTCTGCCTGGGTTAGATTGTTAACCCTTAATGTCTTAAACACGCCTTAACTGCAACGCGAGAGTCGGGGTTAACCCAACCCCACGTTTCGAACAGCCAAGGGTGGAGGAGGATCCTAGCAACTAAGTCTAAGATAAACTCCTCAAAGACCCACCACACTGCGGAAAATATTGTAGCTAGCTCGACTCAGGCGACAAACAGTGAAGGCGAGTTAGACACAATGACTACCAAGGATCAACCAAAAAGTACTAAGAACAGATCAACACAGAAAATAAGGAAAACCTACAAATGCAAAACCAAAGATAATAAGAAGCATGAAAAGCCTTTCCAGGCATAGTTTAAGAACGACATGTTCAAAACAAAGATGTAGCAAGCATCAATAAAATTACAGCAGTCATAACAGAGGAAGAACATCCTAAATAAACTTCAGCAGGCTGAAGGTGGCAATCCTTGCCTTGACGTCTGCAAGCTTTGTCGCCTGCCTGGCTCGGATCTTTTCCTCCTGCCTCTGCTGGAGCCTGGCAAGAGCGGCTTCACCATCCTTCACTTCCTGACGCAAACCCTGGAGGGCTTGCAACACTCCGGTAGCGAGGTGATAGACTCTTGCAATCTTCACTTGCCATTTCTTCAAGTCCTCTTCTCCCCGAGGGGAGTCGACTTGCAAGAAAGAGCAGGCGTCGTGATAAGCATCCATCTTGGCCAGCAAGGCGTGGTGTTGCTTGCGCAGGCATTTAAGATGATCCTCCTTCTCCAAAATGCGCCTGGCCAAAGCTTCGATCTTGTGCTTTGGCTCCCAAACCTGCTTAGATCTTGGTGGCTCTTTGACCAGCTCTTCTTTTTGCAATTATTGTGCCTTTCGCATAAGGATCTGGGCATGCGTGAGAAATGCACGAGAGTAGAACGGGTTCTTTTTGTTAGACCCTAGAGGGGGGTGATTAGGGTCTTATGCTAATCTAATCCGATTATATGCCAATTAAAATTAATTAACAAGTTATCCTAGCAAGTATGAAATGCAACAATATATATGAGCTAGGATAAGCAATATACAATATGATATATCCTAGCAAAGAGGTATATAGTAAAATATATACAAGGATATATAAACTAGCACAAGGGTGAATTAAACATAAACTAGATAGTGGGAAAAACAACAATGAGCAATTGACAAAGGCAATATGAATAATAAGCACGAATGTAAAAGTACGCTAATGCAATCACAAACAAGTGATATGATCATGGAGTTCGGTCTAACCACTTGACCTACGTCTCCGCTCCTCACCTCAAGGAGATCTCCACTATCACAATCGGGTTTTCTACGTTCACCCGAATAACGTTTACACTACACAATATGGTTTTCTAGTTTACCGAAAACTCTACAATCAACATTCTTGCAATCCAACTCTACACCCTCTCAAGTGTTGAACTAGACGTGTCTCCCTTAAGTGCTCGGATACAACCTCTCCCTAGGTTCGTCAGCCAACGCCACTCCTCTTGGGACGATCCCCGACTCTCGCCACACACTTCTCTCGGTGTACAAGTGTATTACAAAGTGTATCCTCACAATTAGGCTCAATACAATAAATGTTTGTTCTCTACTATGGATGAGAACACAATAAAAGCTCACACTCAATTGTTACAACTCTCACCAACCCAAATATACTATGTATGAAAGATACAATAAGCTCAATGTGGGTGGGTGTAACAATGAGATATAAATCAAAACTAAACTCAATATAATTCTAGCTTAATAACAATGATAATCAAATATATAAAAAAGCTAGAAATAGAGTTTAGAGAACTTCTCAATAGATCAAGAGGTAGAGAGAGAATAGTTGGATGCCCAAACACCAATAAATGATCTCCTTAAGCTCTTGTGAAATTGATTTCTCAAACTCAAACTTCCAAATGCTTAAAAGCTTTTTAAACACACTTAAACCAAACTAAAACCCTTGTTTAAAACTCTTTAAACTTGTTTAAAATACTCTCTTGTTTTATGGAGAGCTGAAGGCAAAGGGGTATTTATACCCACTCAATACTTCAGCAAAAACCCCAAAACAAAAGACCAAAAACCCCAGCCAACGATAACAAAAAAATAGTCGTTGGAACAGAACTGACAGATCGGTGGTCGATCGCGACGGTCGACCGCGAGCGATCAGAAACAGGAAAAGAGACTTGGACAAGGGACGGTCGACCGTGGCGGTCGACCGCGAAAGTCTCTGGACTCGCTACGATCGACCGCCATAGTCGACCGCGAGCCAACAAAAGCAAATCTAAGATCTGAACTTATGACGGTCGACCGTGGCGGTCGACCGCGAACAGATACTACAGAAAAAACAGTTTAAAACAGATTTTTTGACTTTTGAAAAATTGTTAAAAATAACAAACGAAGTCCAAAAATAATGAAACTTTGGGAAATGTATATAAACATATAAATGAATATGTTACAAAAAGAATTTTCCAAATTGCATTTCCCATATGTGAAAAATCATCATTTTGCAAAAATAGTCCAAAACACGAAAATGTAAACATGTGAATTTTGACATTTTGGCTAAACCATGTTTTAAAACTTTGCACAATGATTAGATAGACTTAATAAAATATGTATATGATTATTGTTAAGTCCAAAAACTAAGTATACAATATTTTCATAAATACAATAGAAAATAAAACATATGAGTGTGTATATGAAAATATATTTGTTTCATATCTAAGTAGATAAACCAAATCACAATAATAAATATGAAATATATAATCTCATATTTATAAACATGAAAACCAAAACCATGCATGTATATATATAACTATATATATACATAGAAACCAAATACGTGTGTGTATATGATATTGAGCTTAGAGTATCTAACACACATACTATAAAACCTAAACTAGATTACCCAAGCTTTGATCTTGATCTTCATTGTAGCTCAACTTGGTACACGTTACGGATGAAGCTTGAACTTGATCTTTAACTTGAATTGTACGTTGCTTCACTCCACAATTCCTCCAACCTCCATTTGATATCGTCGTTGAAGCGCTATTCCATCCATCCTCCAACTCGTTGTTTGTCTACAATAAATAAGAAAACGCAAATACTAGACAAACAACATTGGTCGTAAATTATTTGTTAAACATCATCAAAACAAGAAGGCCAACACTTTTGACATGAACCCATTTGTTAGTCGGTAGTTAAGAGGAGGATCTTGATGCTTGCTGCTACGATGGTTTAGCCACTTAGCGCCTTCTAAACTCTAGATTCACTTGGTAGCGGAGTCCATCCACCTATTCCAAAGCCTTAGCGAATTGTCAGGCAAGAAGTTGGCGGCGCCTCTAACAATCCCTTTTCGTCATCACCGACGCGCCTTCAATAGGCAGCTTCGTGACCTTTGAAGAGTTGTCATGAGCATCAGATCTAGCTTCCTTGGAGGCTGGAGAGGAGTCTTCATAGCATTCGGGTGAAGATTATCACCCTGAGTTTTCAGATCTGAAGGCTAATCAACCTTCTTCAACGAAATGGTCTTCCTGTACTTGCAAGGAGGAGAAAATTTTAAGGAGGAGGATGAGGAGGAGATGTACTTTTCAAACTTCTGTTGGTCCAACTCATATTCGACCTCTTCATCCACAGGGATCTTGATCAGTGGCTACGACAAGACAACCTCGGCAGCGAGGCTGTTGGCTCCTATTGTGGTCGCCAGCGTGTTTTGGTGGAAAGTTGATTTATTCATGGAACTCATTACAACTTCAATTGTTTACAACAAATTCAAAAGAGTTAGTCTTTTTATAAGACTTTTCTTACATGAATAAAAAAAAGAAAAATACAACTCTCTAGAAACACACTTAAGAGACGTTTATCACCCACTGCTTGCGTGCGTGGGATCTTGACCTGTGCCGGGGTTTATATTGGTTCTAATCAGTCAGTGGTCCATGAATAAATCTCTAAACGTGCGTGGGATCTTGACCTATGCTGGGGTTTATATTGGTTCTAATCAGTCAGTGGTTCTAATCAATCAGTCAAAGGAGACAAGAAACTGAAGCAACTATCTCAGCAAAGTGAGATAATCACTTTTCTCGAGAATCGCAGCTAGGTACGATCTCAAGGAAATAGATGAACAAATGCAGATCTCTTAAACTCTTCCTCTTTATACTGAATAGCTCACTGAGATCTCTTTCTCCTCTCTTACATTCATGCTCCTCACTCTTTAGTTTAACAGGGCTTTACCTATGCTCGAGAATTCCGGGTCCTTGCAAATGAAGGTCCCAGGGCTGTATTTATAGGCTTTAGAAGCTCGGTTTTTGGATAAGAACGAACAATTTAATCTTATCCTTAGTTGTAACCACTTAACCATATTAAAAGATAACTCCATCAGTTGGAGAGGCTTATGATCAGAATTGGGGTAGTTAACATCGAAGAAACGGTGAAAAAATAGAAAAAACGGGCCTGATACAGCCCTCGTGTCTCGGCTGGTCGAGACACGATGTGTGTCTCGACCGACAGAGACACAATGTGTGTCTTGGCCAGCTGAGACACACCATGTGTCTTGGCTGGCTGAGACATAGAGAGTGTCTCAACTGGTTAAGACACAGAGAGTGTCTTGGCTGGCTGAGACACTCCTTGTGTCTCGGTTTTCGACCGAGGCACCATTTTGCGCACCATGACTGTTTTCACCATAGTGTTCTCATTCGATCTCAAAATGATGCAATTCAAAGTGCAACAGGAAACCATTAAAGAGACCTATAACTTCCCATGTGTGAATCATATATGGAGCATTCGAGACATGAGTGGCGCTTCACCTTTCGTGAGTGAAACATAATTCTGATCGATTTGTTTCTTCGTTATTCTATCTTCCCGTTGATTCGTACGTTTCGTAACTCACTTCATTTACTTATCAATGTCAGATAATCCTCATTGACTAAGGTAATGATATTCATCATCTTCTCTTCATCTCGAGCTACATGCGGGAACCCATAGGTAATTTTTGATGCCTACAACCATCACTATTTTCTTTGGAAAGATTTTTTCCCTTCATAGATCTCGCCTAAATTTTGCCTCTTGTCTCATATGATTATTCTCTAAGTTCAAAAGTACTCCATTGAGAGTGATACCTTTTTTTTGGAGAGCTCTAAATAATGGTTTAGCCTCTTGAGATACTCTTTAGAGATTTTGTTAGCCTTTCTGTTTTGATAATATTTTACAACCACCAATATTAGTACTAATTGCTTGTTGAGTAATATAATATATTACAACAATATCAAGCTTATTAGTACCTTTACTAGAGGATTAGATGGAATAACAAGCTACAACAAAGATATCGAAGGAGGTGGAGGCTTAGTGATGAAGCAAAGCTATCAAGAGCACAACACTCAAGAAGCTTTTCATTAAAGATATGAGCAAATATCAAGACCAAGAAATCATATTCTTATATGTAAGGGATATTTGCATTTTTATTTCTCTCTAGTGATTATGTAGGCAAATAGTATGATAGATTACATTTGAAGCTCTTGGGATAACTCACTCACACATTTTCAATACTTGTATTTTAACACTTTTGCTAAACGTTGAGTTTTTACAAATACGAGGTCCTTTTTACAAAATACCTTTTCAAACAAGTTTATTTTATATTTAAAAACTTTCCCAAAGTTTTATATTTTTAGAATTTATTTACTATTTTTAAAGGCCCTGGAAATTCGTTTGTAAAAATTCTGAAAAGGCTAAAAATCTATTATTAGTCGACTGATGTAAAGGATCAGTTGATTGATAAAACTAGCTAGAATCATCAATAGTTTCTATTTCTTATTCGGTCGACTGACCAGTTGACATATGAGATCATCAATCAACTTACGAGATTCATCAGTCGAATGATAAGCTGTTAGCTGCCTGTAACAGTCAGCTCGTCAGTCGAATGATTCAACTCATTAGTCAACCGACGCCTGTAACGGCTAGTTTTGTATAATTTCCAGATTTCTTATTTTTTGATCGTTTTTGTCTAGTTCTTTGCGGTTTGGCTGTTCTATTGAAAGCTTATAAATACCAACCAACCCTATTCACTTCAGTAACTAAACAAGCATTTAAAATATATTGAGTTTGTTGTTTATTGTTAAAAAGAGCTTCAACATTTATTTGCTTTCACACTTACAAAACCCACATCCCAAGCTTCAAATTACATTCTCTTCATCTTACCATAGGGCTGTTGTAAGAGAGCTTTTTTTCTTTCATTTGTAACGTGTGGAGAGCTTGATCTCATGGAGATCTACTGTGTGGTTGTGTGATCTCAAGAGGAGATAGTTGTGAAGAAGTTTCGGCTTCCAAATTAGGCTGTGATAGTGAAATTCTCCTTGAGATTGGGGAGCGGAGATGTAGGTCAGTGGACCGAACCTCGTGAATATATCACGTGTCACAATTGGCTAACTATTTCCTAACTCATCTCCTTTATATTATTTTAGTATTTTATTTTGTGGTGTATTGCATTGTTTTATTTTTGTTTTCATATTTATAGTCTCATAACCTTATTCAACCCCCCTCCACCTCTTGGGACAAACAATTGGTATCAGAGTAAGGTCTCTATACATTTTTTAGGTTTAACCACCTTAAATAAAAGATCCAATGGAGGCTTCTTAGAATGTGCATATGCTTGAGGGACAATCCACCACTAGACCCCCACTCTTTATCGGTAGCAATTTTGCTTATAGGATGGCTAGGATAAGGATTTATCTTTGATGCATTGATCTTGATATCTTAGATATTATAGAGAAGAAATATATTGAGAAACCTAGTAGTAGTAGTATGACTGATGGTGAGAGGCATAAAGCAAACCTTAATATAAAGGCCATGAATGCCTTAAATTTGTGGACTTACCCCCAATGAATACTATAGGGTTTCACGAGTGCAACCGCACACGAAATTTGGGAAAAATTTTGCATCACTCATGAAGGAACCCCCAAGTAAAGGAGTCCAAAATTAGTGGCCTTATGCATGATTATGATTTTTTTTAAAATGCTTCCAAATGAATATATAAATGCTATATTTTCTTGTTTACTAACATCTAAATGAATTGCATGGCCTTGATAAGAAGTTAACGAACCAAGTGATGAACTACAAAATTCTTCATTCTTTAACGGGGGTGTGGGAGCCCAAAGCTACGACCATCGAGGAAGCTCATAATCCACTTACTCTTGATGGTCTCATTAGCAAGCTCAAGGTCCATGAGAAGAAGATAAAGGAGAAGGAGGAAGGGCCCCCAAAGGTAACTGAGGAGCCATCTCAAAAATTAAAGACTATTGCGCTCAAAGGAGCAATTGATGACTCATTCTCCTCGGATAGTGAAGTCGATGTATCTAGAGAAGTGGCACACCTCTCTAGAAGGATATCAAGATTAATCAAAATGAATAAAAATCTTAAGAATCAATCTAACAACAAATTTCCTTCTCGTATTGGTAAATGTTTTGAATGCAATGAACCGGGACACTTAGCTAAGGATTCTCCCAAGCTTAAGGAGAAGTACTTAAAGTACAAGAAGAAGAAGGCTATGTACGTCGAATGAGATGAATCCAAACCAAGTGATTCGGATAGCGATGACGAGGGCACCAAGATTATTCTTCATGATCCAAACATTTGCTTTATGGCTCATGAAGATGAGGTACAATCCGAAATCGAAAGTGAATCATTCTTTATGTAATGTAAACTAAAAAACGCATTAGAAGAATTAAACATTGAATTTAAGAGAGTGGCAAAAGAAAACTCTTCTTTCAAAAAATTACATGTTTTTTATGATTCTATGTTTGAGCAACTACAATCTTTGCTTTCTCTAAAAGATGAAATGATGGGAGATCTAAACTTTGAAAACAAACAACTAAGATCTAAACTTTGAAAACAAACAACTAAGATCTAAAAGTTTTTATTGAAAACAAAATAATAGAATAAAATCTAATCATACATACTCTAGTCGTTATCATGTTGATAGAAGATGGTATCATATATCTTATGATCCTATATAAAAGAAAAAGTTTTTGTGCATATATTGTATGAAATATGGTCATGTCTCTACTCATTATAGGAATAAAAATAACATTAATTCTTATGAGTTAATGTGGGTACCTAAGGGTACCAAAAATACTAACATTCAAGGACCCAAAGTTTGGGTACCTAAAGGTTCTACAACTTATTTACATGTAGGGAACGTCTCGCACAAGATGTAAGGAGTTGTGGTACCTTAATAGTGGTTTCTCACGTCACATGACGGGCAATAAGAAATTATTTACACACCTATCAAGGATTGAAGGAGGCAATATCTCCTTTGGAGTTGGTGAGAAAGGTAAAATTATAGGTATTGGTAATATTGGTAAGATACCTTCTCCCATAATTGAGTATTTTTATTTTGTTAAAGGATTAAATCATAATCTTCTTAGTATTAGTTAATTAAGTGATAAAGGCTTTGACATTTTTTTAAACCAGATAAATGTATTGTTAGTATGAATAATAAAATCATTTTTATTGCACTTAGAAGATCTAATGTTTATATTTTTGAGATGAATGAGGTAATAGATCAAGATGTAAAGTGCCTTGTCACGGTGGATGAAGATCCATAGATTTGGCATAAGAGACTTGGACACGCTAACATGAAATTAATATCTAAGCTATACAAGAAAAATCTAGTAAAAGGGCTACCAAATCTATCCTTTGTTAAGGATTCTATTTGTGAAAATTGTGCTAAAGGTAAACAAACCAAGAACATCTTCAAATCCATTAATGAGGTATCTACTTCTAAACCTTTGCAATTATTACATCTTGATCTCTTTGATCCTATGCGTGTTACCTCTCTATGTAAAACCCCGAAAAATTTAAAATTTTATGATAAATAATGATAAATATGTTATATGGTAAAAAAAAAATAATATATTTATATGTTTGAATATGATAAGAATTGACTTGAGATCAATTTAATATATATTTGTGAAATATATGAGTGCAAATGCACAAAACATACACAAAGGCCAAAAGAGAGAAATCTGGGAATAATGACTAGCTGAACGTTTTTATGTTTTTCATACTGATAGAGTCAGAATCTGGAAAAGTGTAAAAGACTAAAGTTGTAGAGCTCTTCAACAGATTTCCAACAAGTCTTAGATCACCTCATTCCGAGGTCGGATGCAAAAGTTATAGCTAAAATACCAAAGAGTATTTTTTCTAGCAGACTGTGTTTTTTCAGTTTCGGGTTTCGGGTTTTGGGCTGTAGTTATTCGGTTTTGCTGTCATATATATTCATGTTTAAACACGAAAATCACCCTTTTTCTTCTGAGATTCAAACCCTAGCAGCCCCACTCCCCCTCTCTCAAACCCTAGCCCTAATCTTGAGTTCTCGGAAGAGTTTCATGAGGCGAAAAGCGAGTTTTGCGGCGTTTGGCATCGAGGGATCATCCTCACACGTTTTTGCGAGTCCATCAACACCCCTCAGGCAAGTATCATCTCTACCAATCCCCTGCCCAGTTTTTAACATGTTTTTGAAGAGTTTTTAATGAGTTTTATAGAGCCTAATCAATTAATTTGTGTATAAAAATCGGATCTTTTGTATATATGTATAAAGACTAGGTCTTTTCATGCTAAAGAGATCAAGCACGAATTTACAGAAGTATTTTAAGATCTAAAAATAAGTTAAAATATTGTTTATCTGAATTTAGATGTCTTATTCTTCGTTTTAAAGTTTCATGCATGGTTGAAGGTTTACATATGATTTTTTGTGCAAATAAACATGCTTGTTATGTTCTGCTGAAAATCTGCTGCACATATATACTGTTGAACTGGAAATTTGAAATATCATATGAACTCCAAATTAAACCAAATCAGTGTCAAATGATATCTATGTGAATCTAGTTTTTAAAACAGAAAGAAAATCTAAAATATGTTTTGTATAGAGGAAGATATACTCAAATTTCTACTGATATGTCCTGCAGAAAATTCTTCTGCACGTGAATGGAGTTTAACAGAAAACTGGGCATAGGTAATGAACTACAAATTAAACAAAACTGTGTCATATGAAAGATATGTGAATATAATTTCTAAAACAGAAAGAAAATCCTAAAAAGGATTTGTATAGAGAAAGATATAGTCTTTTTATTAACGACATGTACTGCAGAAAACTGCTGCACATGTATGCAACTTCAACTGAAATCTGGTATTGATTTTGAACTTCAAATTGAACAAAATTTGTGTCATATGAATGATATGTGAATCTAGTTTCTAAAACAGAAATAAAATCTACAAAATGATTTGTATAGAGAAAGATACACTCATTTTACTAACAGTAGCGCAGACCATCTCCTGGGCAGTTTGCCTCAGTTTCTTGTTTTCTGAAGTTTGTTTGCGTTGTTTTGAGATGTGTTTGCGGAGTTTGAGCCGCTCGATTGTTACACTTATAGTCATGAGTATGTTGTAATACGCATATGTGTATCCCAATGGGATTATGATCTGTTTTGGTCTTTTGATATATTGTGTTAGTTTTGTTGTGATAAACGGTAAACTAGAGTTGCATATATATTTGTATGAGTATCTTTGATGAACTACGAGAGGCTTGATCCCTTGAGAGAGAGGGTACGTAGGCAGCCAGATTGGTGCAGCTAAATTATTTGTTTGAATTGTTTTTTTTTTTTATTGACGATGCGATGCTATCTATTTGTTGATCCGCACTATGGTGCGATGATACCTTTTTGTCGATCCGCACTATGATGCGATGATACCTTTTTGTCGATCCGCACTATAATGCGATGTACCTATATTATTGCTTCCGCATGTTTATGCGCAGAGGTTGGTGAACGTACCTCGTATTGGACATGCATTTCTATTTAGTCCTCGTGTTGGACATTCACTTTGCTTAGTCCTCGTGTTGGAC
>BQKN01062895.1:215713-246335 GCA_022839385.1 Asparagus kiusianus | reverse complement strand
CAATGGTTGAGATTAGAGAGAAAGGTAAACGGGTATGAGATACGGGTCGGGTTGAAGACAAAATCCAATAAGAACCCTGATCTACGAGCTTGTCAGTAAACTGATATGTATTATCGGTCGACTAGTCAGTCAACTGATATGTATTATCGGTCAACTAAAGAGCTGTTATCGGTCGACTGATTAAGATCAATCGACTGATGACATGAAATGCAGATTTTTATAAATAATATGAACCATGGTTTAAAAATCTTAAAAATTTAGATTTATTTAAATACAAAAATATATATATATATATATATATATATATCTAAAAATATCTTCTGAATATTTAAGAAAAATATAAGTTATTTAATGTTTGAAAAGAATTTTAATCAATTATCATTGTTGGCAAAATATGAAACCAAATTAAAAAAATAAAAAATTAAAATAAACAAAACTAAACTTGTTTTGGCACCCAAACATTCTTGATGCTAGAAGATTTAACGACATGACCCCTATCATTTGAATCTAATGCCCTTTGGTTATGAACCTATTTGGGCGCATTTTGTGCACGGACATGGTCATAATAATAATTATGCAAATGACCATTCCTATTGCAATAGGTGCAATAACATGGGTGTATTTGTTTGTGTTGACCTTGTGGTTGTGTGCGAGAAACATTTGCAAATAAAGTTGGTCTTTTAGAAGCATTTTGCAAATGTGAAACTCTTTTAAGATCAAAACAAAATTTGATCAAATGGCCAAATGGTCAAAACGACCACAAACATCATATTTGAACACACCATCATGCTTACGATGAGCAATTAGCGCATGTGTGTGTGTGTGTGTGTGTGTGTGTATGTGTGTATGATGAAAAAACTTTATGAGATGCACATGGAACACTAATAGTGGTATTTTTGGGTTTTTGTGCATCATAGCAAAATTTTACGAGATGGCCTTTACGATGTGATTTGTGCATTTATAAATTTTGTTCTACATGTGTGCATAGTGAGTAGGTGATTTGGAAGTAATAGTACATAACTTAGTACACAAGTTCATATTTTTTTTATTGTTGTCAATGCATTTATTTAGGGTTAAATCTAAAGAGACTATCCATTTTTTCATATGATCTAACTCATCATTTGGCATAATCACATTGACATTAGAAGTAAAACAAGCATGATTAATTTTGAAATAATTAAAATTATTTTTAATTGTTTTTACTTCTAACAAGGCAACATTCCTCTCATGAGTTATGATAGCAAATTTAGAAGCTAGCATATCATGAATAGATTTTAAATTAACATGCTTGCTTTTCAAATCTATAAAATTATGGTGTAATTTATTATAGGCATTCATCAATCATTCATATGTACAAGCGAGTTCATTTATGGATAAGTCCATTGGATCGCATACCTCACTAGGGCTATCACCTCGTGGCCATGTGCACGATAAAGCTCCAACGTCATTTGAAGTGGAATCCATTGGATCTCCTCTAAGTTGTCTTAATGTTCTTCTATATGTTTCCACAATTTATAAGCAATATTAAATGAAGCAAGTGTGTAGTAATGGATGAATCAAAAGCACTAAGTAAAAATTCTAACAATAACTTGTTCATTATAAACAACTTTTTATCATTTAAGTTCCACTTGGATTTCTCCAAAGTGGGCACAATATAAGCACTATCAATAACTTCCTATAGTTTAATATTTTTATATCTAACAAATAATTTAAAATCTAAAACACCATTGAGCATAAGGGAAACTATTGAATTTTGGAGCAACAACTATAGAATAGCCTAAACTAGGTGCACCGTGCATATCCATGATATAAATGTAAGCAAGATAAATCACAAAACTAGATTAACAAGATATAAAAGCTTGGATCTTTGACTCTAGGCAGTTAAGCCATAAATCAAGAGCACCAAGCTCTGATACCAAGTGAAAGTACCCTACAGAGGGGTGAATAGGGTATTTGCTAATCTAATCTAATTTCGATGCCAAATTAAAACTTATTAATAATATCCTAGCAATTTGATATACACAAGTGATATATGCAAGGATATAATTAAGCAATAGGCGATATAAACTATGAGACAATGGAGATAAGATAAACAATGAGCACAAGTATAATACGCCAAGGCACACTACAACAAATTGCACTTTTCCCAATGCTTATTCCCGACGCATGGTTAAATATGTTGCCAAAAATTTTATTTTTCCTGACAATTTTAGTTAGCATTGGCAAAACATATATTTTTTCTCGTGTTTATAATTAGCATCGCTAAAAGTGTATATTATTTGTGACGTTTTAACTTAACGTCGGTAAAAGTTTATGGATTTCACGATGTTTTTTATTTTCATCAGTAAAAATATATTTTTAGCGATGTTTTTTAGGGTTGGCATCGCTAATAGTATGCATTTATTGCGACGTGTTAGGTTAGCGTCGCTAAAAGTCTCTTTTTCACAACGTCCCTTCTTTATGTCGCTAAAAGGTCTATTTTTGGTGATGCTTTTTTATTCATCTGCGTCGCCAAAAAAAGCCCGTAATTTTCCCCCCAAGTTTTTCGGGAACCCTAACCCGCGATCCCTATCTACTTTTTCTCCCTCGACTCTCTCTCTTTCTTTCTCTCTCTCTCTCTCTCTCTCTCTCTCTCTCTCTCTCTCTTCATCTCTCTCTCTCTCAAACTTTTCTAGGAATTCTAACCCGTAATTTTTATTCCCTCCAATTTTTATTGTCTCTCTATAAAAATATTTGCCCGCTACACACAAAATATTTGCCCTTACTTTTCTTTTTATGGTCGATCAAAACCCTAAAACTATTCCCTTCAGAATTAAGGATCCTAGGTTCGAAGCCATTCCCCTCAGAGCTTACGATTAAAGCTATTCCCCTCAGAGCTGAGGATCGAAGCTCAATCGACACTCTATCTTGTTTGATCAATCGAAGGTAAAGCCTCTCCCCGATGTCCGTTCTCTCTCTATTCTCCTTCTAAATCTGTATTCAAACAAAATTTAGCTTATTTTTATTTATTTATACCATATTCGGATTATTTTAAAGGTTTTGTAATTTACTATAGTAATTTAATTTGACCGATTCCCCTCCCAGACTTTGTGCACTTGACTGTGGATCTCAACTGGATAAAGTTTTTGGTTAGAAACATTAGTTCTTGTTGTATTTTGAATTTGAAAAGAAGATTCATTTTTCTTAGTGTTCGTTGATTTTTTTGGGGAAATTTTTATCAATTTTTGATAAAAAGTTTTTAGAAATTGCTCATAAATTAATTACTGTTAAATTATTCAATTTACATGTAGTGTAATCAGGCTTGGATTCATTTATTCCAACAAAATCCATCAATTTCTCTAAAACGCACAAGGGAGGGAAATTTCCCCTCATTTATTTTCACGAAAAAAGAGAAAAAACCCCAAAACCCCTGTTCTCTCACTCTCTCTCTCTCTCTCTCATCAGAAACACCACCATTGAAAATTTCCCCTTCCCTGAACTCGCCGCTGCCGTCGGTGTTCACCGCATCCGTCGGTGTTCGCCACCGCCATCGAGCCCTGAAGTTCGCCGCCACCGTTGACCCTGCAGTTTACCACCGAATCCCTATAAAAAAACCTAGAGTCCTCCTCATTTTTGTCGGACACCTGACTTGTAAGTCCTTTACCTCTCAAGCTCATTCAAATCTTTGCTGCCATTATTCCAAAATATTCACCTTTTTTCTTGTTCTTAAGATGTTCGTTTGGTTTTGGACTGCCAAATTATCACCCCTCCTAAAAAAATTGTGTTTTCTCAATTCACGAGTTGAGTTGGGGTTTATTTGGATCTATCAAAAATTTTATTAGTTAACTCCTCCTTCTACTAAATTGGGTATTTTGTCGAGAATCACTAGAGCTTTGGTGGAATATTCATACTGTAATTCAGAAATACTGTTCCTAGCAATACTTTTGCACGAGGTACACAACCTTTGACTTCTAATAGGGTGGGCGAACATTTACAGAAGGCGCCTATGTCGAAAGAACTGTTTTGCAGAGGCTCAACTCTTCTTTGCAGGTTTTAAAAAAAACAGAGGAAATGGGGAAGAACACTTTTTCTTTTATTAAATGATAGAGAGATTAACTGAGGATACTTTCAATCACAGGAGAGCCCCTCTATTTATACAAGAAACCTACCAACTAACAAACTCCACAAGAAGCTCTCAACCCATGACTTTTTCACTACTACAAATTCTCCATAAGACCCGTTCCTCTCTCACACACACAAATAACTAACTAACAGCACATAGCTCACCCACACACACAAACACACACACTAACATGCAGGCAGTAACCTACAGACACGACTTATAAAATGCAACAAGTTTAACTCAACATTCTCCCCTTTAAACTTGTTGTATCTTCTTCACGTTTCTTACCCCGATCTTTGTCCGCAGCTCGACGAGTCTCTGACGCCCAAGAGGTTTTGTTAGCATGTCGGCAAGTTGTTCTCCCGTTTTCACATACTCCACTTCGATCTCCTTCTTCTGGACACAATCACGTATGAAGTGATACTTTGTGTCTATATGTTTGCTTCTATCATGGTAAATCGGGTTCTTCGTGAGAGTAATGGCTGACTTGTTATCGATTTTGAGAACTACCGTCACATTCTTCTCCCCATTCAACTCTCCAAGTAGGCGACCCAACCAAACTCCTTGGCAAGCAGCCACTGTGGCAGCTACATATTCCACCAAGTGATTGGGCTTGCACTAAGAAAGTATATGACTCCTGTGGTGCTCTTGCGGTCATCGACATCTCCGGCGAGATCACTATCACTATACCCTATCAACCCAGCTTCTGACTCCTTTCTTCTTACAAAGACGTAGCCATGATTGATGGTACCTCGTACATACCGCAGTATCTGTTTTACTGCTACTATGTGAGCTGTAGTTGGCACTTCCATGTATCTACTCACCACCCCAACAGAGTATGCAAGATTTGGCCTGGTGTTTACCAAGTACCATAGACTCCCGACGACACTTCTGTACATGAAAGTGTCAACTGGAGGGCTCGCATCCGTCTTGCTCAGCTTCATTCTCGGCTCCATGGGGACTTGGCAATTATTGCAATTTTCCAACTTCAGCTTCTCTAGGATCTTCATAGCATATCCCGACTGACTTATAGTTATTGCATTTGGGTCCTGTCTCACCTCAATTCCAAGATAGTAACTCGAGAGCCCGAGATCACTCATCTCAAACAATCTCTTCATTTGATCCTTGGAAAACACAATGTCCTTGACATTTGATCCGGTGATGATGAGATCATCTACGTAAACCCCCACAATTTGAACTACATTACCTTGCCGCTTCTTGTACACTGCATGCTCGAGAGGACACCTTTCAAAACCGAGTGACTGAAGACATTTGTCGAGCTTCGAATTCTAAGCACAGGGAGCCTGTCGCAGCCCATACAATGCTTTCTTCAAAATCAGTACTTTTTCTTCTTGGCCTTCTTCTACAAACCCCTTTGGTTGTGCCACGTAGACCTCCTCCTCTAGCTCGCCGTTTAGAAAGGCAGACTTGACGTCCATGTAATGAACCTCTCAGTCTTCTTGTGCCACAAAAGTGATCAACATCCTCACGGCCTCGAGCCTTGCGACTGGAGCATATACTTCGTTGAAGTCCACACCTTGCTTTTGCACATACCCCTTTGCCATGAGTCGAGCTTTGTACTTGACCACATCACCTTCCGGATTCTTCTTGAATTTATACACCCATTTCATAATAATTGTACGATAACCTTTTGGAAGATCAGTGAGTTCCCAGGTGTGATTCCTTTGTATGGCCGCAATCTCCTTTCTTCCAGCAGTCACTATCCTTAACTTCCTCAAATGTTGTCGGCTCCTCGATGGAGAGGAAACACAATGCTGCTTCTCCTTCCACCTCACGAGTCTCATCATATATTTCCTGCAAGCTACGGTATCACAAAGGTTTTTCAGAACTTGTTGAGGAATCAGGTGTACCTTCGTGTGCAACAGTGTTGTTGTCAGCTCTTGGTGTACTTGCTGGCGTAGCTATCTTGTTGTTGCTTCCTGGAGTTCTACCAATGTCCAAGCTGTCCAAGGAGGCTGGGGTTCTCGTCTCTTGCTCAACTTCTATTTGCACCGGCTTATAATGCACTGTAAACACCTCATTTGAGTTGTACATCTTGTGACTTTGTGTGGTAGAAGATTCCCAGTTCCATTCTCTATCTCATCAAAAATTATGTCCCTACTCACGTGCAACTTCTTCTGGTCTGGATCATACACATGGTACGCCTTTGATCTAGGTTCGTAGCCGAAGAAGACCATCGGTACACTCCTATCGGATAGCTTCTTCAAGTGTGGGCTTACTGTTTTGACATGTGTCAAGCAACCAAACACTCGCAAATGTTGGACATTCAACTTTCTTCCCTTCCATGCTTGATATGATGTCATTCCCTCCAGACTTTGAGTCGGCGCTTGATTAAACAAATATACAGTAGTCCTCACAACTTCCCCCTAGTAGACCGCTGATACTGGCTTGCTCTTCAATAGACTTCTTGCTATGCCCAACACTGTTTGGTTTCTCCTTTCGACCATGCCGTTCTGTTGAGAAGAGTACGGCACAGTCAGATATCACTTGATTCCCTACTCTTCGTAGTAAGATGTGAATTCATTTGAGGTAAATTCATCTCCCCTATCAGTTTGAAATGCCTTCAGTTTGTTCTCAGCTTCCACCTAAACACTTGCCTTGAACTTCTTGAAAACATCAAATGCCTCACTTTTGTTTTTTAGCATTTCTACCCACATATATCTACTATGATCATCCACTAGTAGCATAAAATATTTGTTACCTGCCGGCGTAGCGGGTGTGATCGGGCCACAGAGGTCGCCATGCACGAGTCCAAGCGGCTTGTCGGCTCGAAAACTTATGTTGTGAGGGAAGGGAGCTCTATGGTGTTTGCCAATGATGTAACCATCACAGATCTGTGTCACGTGCTCTACGACAGGCATGCCGATCACCATCTCCTTTAGGGACAACTTCCTCATGGCTGGAAAGTTTAAGTACCCATATCGAGCTTGCCAACGCCACACATCATCTCCTAGGCTTCCCATCAAGCACACTGGATATGCCAACTTGAGGTTGAGCACATACAACCTATTCTTGGACTTCCTCACATTGGCCAAGAGCTTGCTACTCCAATCATAGATGCGCAGATGGCCTCCCTCCAATATTATTTTGCACCCATTTTTGTCTAGCTGCCTAAGGCTCATGATGTTACTGCATAGCTTTGGTATATAATACACATTTGTTAGAATTATATGCTCAACATTCTGACATTGAAGCATGACAGTTCCTCTCCCTTGTATCTCCACGACCGAGCCATCTCCGAATTTTACTCTGCCGCACACCTTCTCATCTAGGTCTAAGAATTTCTTTCTACAACCATTGATGTGGTTGATAGCACCAGTATCTAGGTACGAAATGTCGGTTTCGAAGACCACTTCTTCGCTGCTCAGTCTTGGCTTCACATTTTCCTCGTGAATCATCATCTCTTCTCCCACTTCTTGGGTCGTGTACAGGGACTCGCACGCTACGGTCAGAAGCAATGTAGGTTCATCATCGTGTTGCTTTTCAACAAAGTGGGCTCTCTCCTCCTTCTTCGGCTTTTGGCATTCAGAGGTGTACTAACCATGGTTCTGACAGTTCTGGCAGCGAACCTTTGCCTTGTCAAACTTGTGATACTTCTTGCCAGAGTTGTTGGAGCGCTCCTCATCGCCATGCCCACGTCCCTGGCCACGGCCACGGCCACGACCACCGCCGCGCCCACGATTACTTCCTCCATCTCGCTCTTTCCAGCCACTATCGAAACCCTCACCTCCTTTTTTTCTTTGTCTTGGCCTCCCATTCGGCCCTGATCAACAGCAAGTGCTCACTCTCCTTGTCGTCAAAACCTCATAGCCGCTCCTCATGTGCTTTGAGCCAGCCAAACACCTCCTCGGTCGTCATCTCACTCAAGTTACCAAACTGCTCCAATGTGGAAGCAATTTGCATGAACTTTGGTGTCACCGCTCGCAACACCTTCTCCACCATAGCAATGTCATCCATCTTCTCCCCCATGGCGTGCATTTTGCTGACCACCATGGTCAGCCGCATAACAAACTCGTCGATGGACTCCCCTTCTCGCATACGGAGAGCCTTGAACTCTGTCTTGAGGGTCTACAGTTTTGCCCTCATCACACGATCGGCCCCCACGTACGTGGACTTTAACGCAGCCTACGCATCTTTGGCCGTCATCTTCTTGGCGAGGAGAAGGAGGATCTCCTCGTTCACCCCCTAGTAGATGGCCGCGAGTGTCATCTTGTCGCACCGGTTGTCGACTCTGCCTTCGGCCTCGACAGTGTCCCACACGCCCTGAGCCTGCATGTAGACCTTCATCTTGATGGACCACGTCGGGTAGTTGCTGCTCGTTAGCATTGGGTATTTTAGTGTAATACTCTCCTCTCTTCCCTCCTTCGCTGGTGCTTCTCTGCCGATGACATGACTTGAAGATGATGGAGACTCCGATCTTGCCATGATCTTAGGCATTCACACACAGCGGCTCTGATACCAAATGTTGAAAGAACTAGTTTGCAAAGGCTCAACTCTTCTCTGTAGGTTTTAAAAAAACAGAGGAAATGGGGAAGAGACACTTTTTCTTTTATTAAATGATAGAGAGATTAACTGTGGATACTTTAAATCACAGTAGAGCCCCTCTATTTATACAAGAAACCTACCAGCTAACAAACTTCACAAGAAGCTCTCAACCCATGACTCTTTCATTGGTACAAATTCTCCACAAGACCCGTTCCTCTCTCTCACACACAAATAACTAACTAATAGCACACAGCTCACCCACACACACAAACACACACACTAACATGCAGGCAGTAACCTGCAGACACGACTTATGAAATGCAACAAGTTTAACTCAACAGCCTACAGGTGTTCGCCGTTGCTTTGGAGATCTACTTGGACTATAAGGTTCATTTGTCCCTCCTGACTTTATTTGTTCTCTCTTTTATTAGTTTGCATGTTTGCTAGAACTCAGAAAACCATCCTCTGAGTTTTATGTTTTGTTGTGGCAGGTTGTACAGAAGAGAGTGAAATATCTCAGCAAAAGTAAGAAGGATGCTATTTGGGAAAGAACCCACCAGAGAAACGCTAAACGCTTGCTGAATTTGATATTATAGTTAAAAGGTTTGTGGATGAAACTTGGCCAATATTTGTCTACTTGAGCTGATGTGCTTCCTGAGGCTTATATAAACGCCCTCAGGCAGTTGCAGGATTCTCTTCCTTCTTGTCCTCTGAAAGAGGTGAGTTATGCTCATTAAAAAAATGACATATTCAGCTTTGATATCTTTTTGGAGATGGATGTGTAAGGTTCTTTTTTTACTGGTTATTCACGTGCCTGATCGAGTCTTAATTGAGTTCATGCCTTGTGATCAACTTTTGAACATTATGACAAACTACACACAAGTGCTTAGCACCTTTCATTGTCCCTTTTTGTATCATTATGCAAAAGGTAATTCTTATTTTGCATATGTTAGTCATAAGAGATGGAATTGTCTTTTGAGTTAGTACACTAATTTTGGTATGAAATTATGACAGATTTCACCAACTCAATATCAAATCTCCTTTTTTATAACTAGATACACCTTTGGTCTCCATTTCGTTCTTTCTTGAAAATGGATATTCTTACTGTTGAAGGATCTAATACCCTTTTGGTAAGTTATTCTACAATGAATGATTTATTTCCCCCCATTCCCACTCTTCCCCTTCCTCCGTCTCTTTGCTTGCTAACATGTTAGCCTTGAAGTCCCATTATCTTTCCTTTTTCTTATCAAAGATGTCTTCTTGTATTCTATTTTAAACTCTAAACTTTGATTTTAATTCTTACCTTCTTGGAAGGGAAGAAATGAGAAGTCTATGCTGTGTGGGAAAGAGAGTTCTTTTTACGTCATAAAAGATGAATACAAAAATAGTTTCTCTCTTCATTGGACATATAAGTCAGTAACTTTAGTAGAATGATCAAAATCTTACAATAAGGATCTTAAAGGTCTACTGGGAAAGAAATGGGGACAATATCAAAATTTAGATCACATAGTATTTTTGTTTAATTTATCTACTTAATTAAGAAGTCATCTCTTAGATAAAGTTGTGAGAATCTATCAGCTATTGCATATGCTAAGGTCATATGCAAGCATGTTTATAAATATGTAAGTCCTCTTTTTCTTGTCCTTTTTCTCTTGAATAAGATATTCCTGTTTGCGCAGGTTCGTCGAACCCTAAAGAAGGAGTTTGAAAAATCTATCAGTGATCTTTTCTGTAATTTTGTTGAAACACCTCTTGCAACAGCATCTTTAAGTCTGCATTAGCATATGGTTATCAATACAGAATGATTTATACCCAATTTTGCATGATAAGATTTAGTTTCGATAAATGTTTCGGTTTTGGTAGTTCTAAACGATGATAGATTAATCATCATTTGGCTTGCACAAATAACAACAATATGCTGCACATTCTATTCGATTTTTGGCTCTGTAAAACTTGTGGACTTTGTGTCACTATCTTGTGTTAGTTTAACTATATGAGAAAATAGTAGTTCCTTAGTTTCTCCCTACAGGACATTGACTCATTCTTTTTCACTAGTAACTTGAATCTTATCAATGTTTTAGAATAAACAAGCTCATGAGCCAAAGAAAAATGCAATCTAGTGCTGCTAACCATGATTCTCAACCTTATTAGTTTACACTTGCGATTGCGACTTTAAACCATTGGCTAATTAGCATAGAGAATGTGGATAGTAGTTAATATATATAAATTATATAGAGTTATGGACTCCTTACCTTTTTCTTTAGGAAACCAAAACAAGTGGCCTAAAAATATTTATTAACTAGATTAAAAGATATAGAAGCAACAATAGAAGTATTATAAAATAAAACAGACTTTGGGCATTTGGGATGCCTTACTTTTGGGAGCTTAAAGTCTTGCGGGCTTTTGGCGGCTTTTGGCTTTTATGAAAAATTCTTATAAAAGTTGAATAGGTAGAATGATCATTTACTTGGTCAAACCTAGCTTAAATTTAATTGTAAGTTTTAGAATTCATATGATTCATTGGAATTATTCATTTATTTTGAGCAGGTTGAAATAACCATCTTAGATCTTAAATATTTGTTGGTAAATATTTGCCCCGTTAGTAGGGTTGATTACCTTTATTATTATTATTATCCCTTAGGTAGTTTTTGGTGGAAAGTAAAGACCTCAATTTGCTAGTCTAGATATATTGGAGTTCGGGAAGACACTGAATATGGCAAGTTAAAATACATGATTTGATGAGGCATGTGTGCTAGATTGGCTTTTTATGCTTAGATGCTCTTTATCTTCAATTCGAATTGATGGAAATGGAAAATCACCATGATGACTCTTTAAAGGAGAAGAACTTTTTAAACACATGGTTGTTTATTCAGGATATTAGGGCTGGAGATAGATGAACATGTGCTTCGGTTGTTACCTAGGATATGACCAATAGAATTCGGGAACACATCTAGTCACAGATATGATACTTGTGCACTAACATTTATTGTAAACTAAAACTTCTTAAAATCTAGAAATCATGACTGAAGAATGTGATAATGTACATTAAATAGAATACATTCATCAGCCAAAAATAAACTAGAATACAATCATTAGGTGTAGGCATCGAAAATTGCCTATAGGTCTCCACGAACAGCTCAGTGTTACGGAATGACGATGAACGTCACCATCCAGTTCACAGGAGTTCGATTGATGTTGGTGAACGCTTGAAGTGAATCGACGAACTACGTGAACTAACAGAATTCCGGAACAACGAAGGTACAGGCCAATCGAGAGCCCCGCGATGTTTACAAAAGGAACAACGCCCTTCGTGCCTCATTCGTTCTACAGATGATCCAACCATTGAAGCTAATAGAACTCCTCGTCGGCTTTCCAACGCACTTCGATCACTCAAATCCGAGTTCGGACGAAGAATTTACAGCGAAAACGGACAAATACACCATAATGAAGTGTCTCGGACTAACGAGACACCCTAAGGTGTCTCGGCCAAGGCCGAGACAGCTGAGACACCCTGGGGTGTCTCGGTTCAGGTGGAGACACCCTGGGGTGTCTCCAATACAGATGTGGGTCCTTATGCGATTTTAACCGCCCGTTATCTCCTAGAGCCTATAAATACAAGCCCCAGACCCTCATTTTTTTAGATCTGGAGTTTTGGAGAATTGGCGAAGCCCTGCCGAACTGAAGAGTGATCAGTTCTTCAATGCAAAAGATTGAGAGTTCTCAGATCTACATCACCCGTACCCGATCCTTAGGATTATCCCGTTGTGGTAATTCTAAGAAGAGCAATTATCTCGCTTTTATCGAGATAGGCGCTTCTGTTTCTAGATCTCCTCGCGGATCGACGAAGCTCTGAACCTAATCTGACTGCCAGGTAGTCCACAGATATCAACATCCCCGTCATAGGCTAAAGACCCACGCAAGCAAGAGACGACGAACGGATCTTGTGTTATTTTCGAGAAAGTTGTAATTTTTCATTTTTTTTTCTTTTGATTAAGATCTGAATTCTTTGTAAAGACTAATTTTATAATGAGTTCAGCAATGAAAGCAACTTTTACCGAAAACAAACTGGCGACCACAGTGAGAGCCAACAGCCTCGCTGCCGAGGCTGTCGTGACGCAACCGGCATTCAAGATCCGGGTGAACGAAGAGATCGAATATGAGTTCGATCAACAGAAGTTTGAAGAGTACCTCTCTTCCTCCTCCTCCAGATCCGCCTCTCCAAACAGGTGCAGGAAGACCTCCTCTTCCAAGGACGCTCGCGGGACCTCCGGCTCGAAGATCCAAGATCCCCTCACCGCTGCTGCACCCGTGCCCCGTGGCATCCCTGCGGCATCCAAAGAGGTCTAGGCTGCAGATCCAGACCTCCCCTCCGCCATGAAGGTAATTGCTGAAGGTGCTCCAACTTTGTCGAAGAGGGCGCGCCAAAGGCGTCGTCAACGCCTTGCGCGACAATTGGCCAAGGCCGCAGAGTCGATGGATGGGGTCCGCTACACGGAGGACCTGAAATCAAGGCAGCACCAAGAACAACAACGGCGAACCGCCAACCTCTCCTCTAAGGCGGAGACAAACGAATGGGTCCGCGTCAAGAAGAATCCCTCCACTCTCGAGGAGTGAATCAAGAAACGCCGCGCATTGCTTGCGCATGCCCGAGTCCTTCTGCAAAAATTGGAAGAGATGCAGAAAGAAGAGACAGTCATGAAGCCACCTAGACACAAGCAGGTGTGGGTGCCAAAGGCAAAGCCAGCACCTAAGGCAAAGATGAACGAAGTTATTATCCAAGCTTCGTCAATTTCAGATCCCGTTTCTCCTGTGCCCACATCTCCGATGAAGCCGGATGGTGACGTGGATCTCGCTAAGTCCAGAGTCCCTTTGAAGGCTCGCCTCGGCCCTTTACCAGAAAATCAAGGTAAAGCACCTGTCAAGGAGCGATTGGGACCATTGAAAGGTCCACAAATGACAAACCAGACTGGGGGTCGTACCAATCCCCCTAAAAAAGATAACAGAGGAAAAGCCCCTGTTACCGACCGCATTGGATTGCGGGTCGAAGTTCAAGAGCCCGTTAGGTTTTCACGCTCGCAGAAGCGTAAACTTAAACGTGCGACTTTTGAAAACGCTAATAAAGCGTCATATCCCCAGAGGGAAGCACATTCGTCTAATGATGAGGGTGTTATACCTGGGAAGTCACGCCAGCACTCTATGGGTTACTGTAGTTTCCAAACTGACGAGTTGTACTATAGAGCCGGGAGTGCGGATAAGTCTCGAAAGAGATACGCTCAAGACACGGAGTCTCACTGCCCGTGTGCCAACATAATCAAGGCGGTATTGTCAGAATGCTGCTGTTCTAAAAGCCCCAAGGAGAGTTTCGGTGTTCGAGAGAATTTCCACCAGAACGTCTGAGACCAAGCCAAGGCGTTTCCGTAGGAAGAAGCCCGTCCACCAAGATGATGAATTTCCAGAAGTGTCCGTCAATATGACCGGCAGAGGGAAATCGACACGACACTTTAGTACAGATCAGTTTGCCGAAGTATCCCAGCGTATGACTCGGTTGCGATTAGGGACCAATAGGCGAAAGAATTACCAAAAGATGCAAAAGGGACTTCCTTTGGAAGAGGAGGTGTCAGATGCTGGTTCAGATTCTTGCTCGTCTATAGCATCCGATGACACGGCATCGAGTGCGGGACAACCCTACGAGTCATTTATGATCAGTGCCGAACAAGTAACCAAGATGCTTGAAGATGCTTTGACTAAGCAGAAGGAAAGTTTCAAGTTCGAGATGGAGATGGCCATGCAGCAGATGAGAGAGATGCATGACCAGCAAATCGCGGCACTGACAACTCACCAAGGAGAACCCGGTCGTCGTAATAATCCGAATCAAGAGGAGAATGAACGGGAAGAGGATAATGTCAATATCCCTCCTGTCAACAACATTAACGGAGGTGGTCCCTTGGATGATAACGCGAAGGAGGACCACGTTACCTCTCCCCGAAATCACTCGAAGCCAGATACGAGTGAAGACAAGAAAATGAAGGACTTGGAGAGCAAAATCAACGCGTTAATGAATGCTCAAGAAGTGAAGAGGTCCGGCATACCATGTCCATACCCAAGGGAGTGGGAATCAATTCCATATCCGGCAAAGTTCAAATTAATCAACTTCACGCCGTTTGATGGAAAAGGTTCCCCTACCCAACACTTAATATATTTTAAGTCTCATTTAGGAATAATCTCCGGGAATGAACCCTTAATGGTGCGGTCATTCGTTGGGACTCTTCGCGGAGCAGCCTTCGATTGGTGCCGTCACCTCAAGCCGGGAAGTATTAGCAGTTGGGATGACATGGAAGACATGTTTCTGACGAACTTTTTCGACGACGACACGGAGATCTCAATCGGCACACTATTCGACGAGAAACAGAAGAATGGTGAGACGGTTGAAAACTTGGTCAAAAGGTTCCGGAACAAAGCAATGAACTGCATGGATCCGGTCAGTGAAGACTTCATCCTTGAGACCTGCCATAATAATCTTTCATTAGACATTCTCGAAGCTATGGGAATGGCGCCACCAAAGACCTGGAAGGACTTGAAGGTGCGAGGAGAACGAGCCGAACGATTCCTTAAAAGGAAGAAAGCGGAAAGAGGTCAAATAACAAATAACGCTCCGCAACAGAACTTTGTCCCTAAGGGTAAGGGAAAAGCACAAGCGAATGTGGTGGACGCGAATCAAACATTCGAGGTGCAAGCACAACCGCAACAGCAGCAATAAAAGGCGCCTCAGCAATCAAGGTGGCAGCAACAGCCCCAGAAGCAAAAAGCCGCGTAGCCAAAATTCCCAAAGGTCTATTCGTTCAAAGAGGATGAAGTTCCCGGTATATTCAAATACCTCATCGAGAACAACAAAATCAAGTTGCCTCCGGTCCAAGATCAGGAAGATGCTAAAAGAATTAATGATCCAAAATACTGCGTATTTTACAGAGCGGTGTATCATCCTACCAAGGTATGCTACGCCCTTAAAGATAAGATCCAAGCTCTAATCGATATCGGGGTCATCACTATGAAGCAACCTAAGGAGAAGAAAGTAGGTGCGAATGCAGTATCGATTAGCTTCGGTTCTTTTCCTTTGAACTGGTTCCAGCATGAATCAGTAATAAATGCAGCAGTGAAGACGGTGAATGATGATCCTCACAAACAGCGCCAGAAAGGACTAGTGCCACACATAGCCCCGAATGGTGAGATTCTTTGGGTTCATCCAGACTTGATTGGAGATGAACAATGGACTGGAACCTCTTCCAAGAAAAGGTCAAAAGGAAAAGGTAAGTCTTGTTATGGAGCTTCTGCTATTCCAGGAGAAGATGACGATAGAATTCCAGCCTTCCCGCTTTCCGAAGATGAACAGGAAACTTTTGTAACGCGAAGTGGGAATGAGTATCACTACAAGTACCCGGATGCTTCCGAGCAATTGGGGACCAAAACCGCCCCTTCTAAGACATTGGCAGAATTATGAATTGTAGCAACTCCCCCAACGCCTGTAGCCACAGAGAAGGCCCAACAAAAGGAAAAAGGGAAAGGGCCTCTACGCTAGGAAGTCCAAAACCTGAGGCAGTCTCGATTCAATCATCCGATTGGGAGAGACAAACCGGGAAATACGAGCTCTCCACCTCATTTTGACATCATGGCGCAGTTGGCTAATATACCGGCTAGGATAACCCTATACGAGTTATTACGTCTTTCAAAGGATACAAGGAAAGCGTTACAAGAAGCCCTGAGCGACTCTGAAGCTTTCTTGACTTGAATCAAGCCATCTTCTGAAGGGCCGGAGCCGTCAGTTCAACACTGCAACCTCGCGGCACATCATTTTCCCTGTATCTCCTTCACCAAAGAAGACATGCAGACGAAGAACTCAAAGCATGATCGGCCTTTGTATTTCACCGGGCACATTGGCTCCAGCATGGTCAACCGGATCCAAGTCGATCCGGGTTCCGCTGTTAGTATCATGCCATTCCGATTGATGCATCATCTCGGAATACCGACTAGTAAACTAGCCTCCACCGGTACTACGATTTATGGATTCAACACCAGCAGGTCCAGACCCTTGGGAAAGATTCGGATCAAATGCCAGATTGGGGATTTAAAGTCAGAAGTCACATGTTATGTGATTGACGCAGAAACATCCTATAACTTACTGTTGGGTCGACCTTGGATCCACGATAATCTTATAGTCCCGTCAACTCTTCATCAATGCCTCAAATACGTGGACACTAATAATGAAGTCAAGACGGTGGTCGCGGATAAGCAACCGTTTAAGGGATTGGAAAACTATTTTACCGATTCCCTTCTATACGGCGCCGAATCCGATACTGAACCATCGGCCCAAGGAACGGACAGCGGAGATGAAGCTGATACCGAAGTTGGGTTTGATTATGATGGTGGTTTTGTACTTAATGACATTGTACCCATTGTAATCAATCTTGACGATGATAAATCATCAGAAAATAGTTGTAACTGGCAACTTGCCGAAGAGATATCAATAAATAAAGATTTAGAGTACTCGTCGTGTCTCGATAATATCACTAAAGAACTGTATGATAACCCTGACTTGTACATGCCACTTCAATCATTTTGCATGACTAAAAAACAGGTACAAGATCCATTCGGAACGACGCTTATCATTCCTGCAAGGACAAGGGGTGAAAAGGAAGTCGTCTACGGTAAAGGAAAGGAAGCTCCGTCACCAGACCACTTCTTGGATGAGGAAAACGATGATGATAAACCTGCCCCTCATCTATTCAGATATGATACAAAAGCACGCGATCTCATGGAGAAGTATGGATATGACTTCACGCTCGGAGAAGGTCTTTGCTTTGGTCGAGGTCCGCGAGTTCCACCTCGAATGGCCTATGTACCAAAAAGAAAGCCCGACGATTATTATCGTCACAGAAGAGGCTTAGGTTATGTCTCCTCATATGATGACGAATGTTGCTGGCAAGTTATCGATCAAATTGCTAACAAAGTTAAAAACGGCTACTCTTCTGATTCTTCAGCTTGGGATTCCGACACTAGTCTTGGAGAAATGTTCAAAAAACTGATGTCGAATATGACTACGGTCGATCCTGCGACAATGGAGGAAGACGATCTGATGCCAACTTGGGAAGATCCCTGGGTTCATCACCTAAACATGCAGTACGGCGATAGGTTTGAACAAAGAGAACCTCCTACCTAAGATCAAGTGGTCCAAGTGAATATGGGTAATGAAGATAATCCGAAACCAATATTCATTAGCGATAGCCTCCCGCCGGAAGAGAAAGAAGAGTTAATCTCTCTTATCAGGGAGTACATCGATGTATTCACCTGGAATTATGAAGACATGCCAGGGCTTGATCCAAATGTAGCGACGCATCGTCTCAATATTAAGCCGGATGTCAAGCCTATCAAACAACAACAAAGACGGTTTCGTCCGTAAATGATGGAGGCAATCGAAACCGAAGTTAAAAAGCTTATTGACTCGGGTTTCGTTAGGGAAGAGCAACATCCAGAGTGGCTTGCCAACATTGTCCCGGTTCTTAAGAAGAACGGGAAAATTAGGGTTTGTATTGACTTTAGGGACCTCAACACCGCCTGTTCAAAAGATGATTTTCCCCTACCCATCACAGACGTCATCATCGACAATACGTGTGGGTTCGAGAGGATGTCTTTCATGGATGGTTTCTCTGGTTATAACCAAATAAAGATGCATCCAGATGATGAAAAGCATACCGCATTTAGAACACCCCTCGGCGTTTTCTGCTACACGGTCATGCCCTTCGGCTTAAAGAATGCAGGTGCTACATATCAGAGAGCCATGTCAAAGATCTTTCAGGAGCATCTTCGAAAAACTATCGAATGCTACGTAGATGATCTGGTTGTGAAAAGTCGTGATAAGAAAGATCACATTAAGGACTTGAAGACCATGTTCGACTTGATGCGAGCCCATCAATTGAAAATGAATCCTACCAAGTCTTTCCTCGGAATGTCCAGTGGTAAATTCCTGGGATTCGTCGTCACCACCAAAGGTATTCACATCGACCCTGATAAAGTAAAGGCGATTAATGAATTGCAACCGCCGAGAAACCTCAAGGAGCTCAGAGGATTGCAAGGGCGATTAGCTTATATCCGTCGGTTCATCTCAAACCTTTCAGGAAAATGCCAACCGTTCTCCAAGCTCACAAAGAAGGGTGTGTCATTCGTATGGGACGACGCTTGTCAAAAGGCATTCGAGAGTATTAAAGAATATCTCTTAAAACCTCCCGTACTCGTTGCACCGAAATCAGGCAAACCGTTCTTAATTTATGTCAAGGCGACGAGCCACTCATTAAGTGCATTACTAGCACAAGATGACGATAACGGTCATGAGCAGTCAGTATATTATTTAAGCCGAACCATGGTAGGCGCTGAATCTCGATATCCCATGATCGAGATTGAATGCCACGCCTTCGTGTTCGCTATTCAGAAGATGCGGCATTACCTGGTTGGACAGACCATTTATGTTATCTCTAAAGTTAACCCAGTCCGAGTATTCATGACTCAACCAGCTTTCATGAATTGGCGGTTAGCAAAATGGGCCTTACTCTTATCCCAATATGACTTACATTTTAAACAACAGAAGTCAGTAAAAGGACAGGCCATCTGTGATCTCCTGGTAGCTAATCCAACTACGGACACCGCCGAGATATATGACGACCTACCTGATGAAACCCACGAGGTCAACGCAACTTCGCACCAACAAGTATGGCGTTTGTACTTCGATGGCGCTTCCCGAGCAGCTATTGTGACAAGTGCCCCTGGAGGTTCTAAGGTCTCTTCTGGAGTTGGAGTCATCTTGGTTTCTCCAGGAAAACACGTGATGCCTCGAGCCTACTCGTTAACCGAGCCATGCTCGAATAATGTAGCCGAATATAACGCGCTGATCATAGGGCTCAATTTTGCTAAAGAACTAGGGGTTGAGTATCTCGAAGCTTTCGGTGATTCTCAGCTGATAGTTAAGCAAGTCCAAGGAGAGTATGAAGTCCGGAGTCAGGACTTAATACCATATCATAAGATGGCAGTGGAAATAACGGAATCACTTGAAGGATTCTTCATCGAACACGTTCCGCGATTACAGAATACCTACGCAGATGCATTAGCAGCATTAGCCGTATCTCTGGCACAGCCTCCCGGAACAGAGCAGTTTGTTACGGTAAGAACTCACCAACTCTTGGTGCCACTCTACGATGAAGAGGACAAAGAAGAAGAGGTTCAAGAGGTACACGCAACTCAAGTCGAGTTTGAACCCCAAGATTGGTGTTTCCCCATCATCGACTACGTCTTGCATGGAATCTTACCAGAAGATGTAAAGGAAAGGGACTCAATTCGTCGAAAAGCATCAAGGTTCTACTATAATACGGAGAATCGAACGCTATACCGCAGGGGGTATGATGGCCTGCTGTTGCGTTGCTTATCGACGAAAGAAGCTGAAGAAGTCCTTAAGGAAGCACACGAAGGGGTTTGTGGTGCACACCAACCCGGTCCCAAACTTTATGATCGCATCAGAAGAATGTGATATTTTTGGCCTCTTATGATGAGTGAAGCGGTCGCATATGCCTGAAAGTGTCATGCGTGTCAAGTACACGCGAATTATATGCACCAACCTCCAGAGCATCTACATCCTTCAGTAACGTCTTGGCCGTTTGAGACTTGGGGAATGGATATTGTTGGTCCTATAAATCCCCCGTCAGTCAAAGGTGATCGATTCATCCTGACAATCACTGACTACTTCTCCAAATGGGCTGAATCAGTACCGCTCAGAGAAGTTAAGACCAGTAATGTCATCGTATTCATCAAACACCATATTATCTACCGGCATGGTGTTCCAAGACGAATCATACATGACAACGGTCCTCAATTTGTCAGCAACGCCTTTATCAGGTTTTGCGAGAAATTCAAAATTCAGGATATCTCGTCGACAGCTTACAATCCCACAGCAAATGGATTGGCTGAAGCCTTCAACAAGACTATCATAAAGCTTTTGTCAAAACTCGTTAAGAATAATAAACGGGATTGGGATGACAAGCTTAGCGCGGCTCTATGGGCCTATCGTACTATGGTACGTACACCAACCAGCGCAACCCCATATTCCTTGGTGTACGGGTGTGAAGCCGTCCTCCCTTTGGAAATACAAATTCCATCTCTTCGGATCGCTCTTGCAACCCAGATGACGACTGAAGAACAACATCAGAAACACCTCGAAGAACTCAAGATGCTCGATGAAAAGCGCCTAGAAGCTCAACAGCACATTGAGTTTTACCAAGCCAGAACCTCTCGAGCTTTCGACAAAAAGGTCCGACAACGGAGCTTTAAAGAAGGAGATTTGGTCTTAACTGAAAAACGGCCTATGATCCTTAACTCCAAGAAGAAGGGCAAGTTCGAACCCAAATAGGAAGGGCCGTTCGTAGTAGAGACAGTTTACTCGAATGGTGCATACCGCCTAGTCACCAAGGATGGTGACCGGCTTATGATGCCGATAAATGGTAAATTCCTGAAAAAATACTATCCTTAGTATCTTCAGGATAACTAATGTATCGGGAAGTTTCCGGAAGAATACCACATATGGTACTCTTAGGGATAACCCAGTCACTGTAGAAGAGATGAATAAGAAATCCACGTTCGAATTCCGAACGTCGGAATGTTTCTTCTAACTCTCATGAATTATTTTTGTGAGACGAGATCTAATCCTTTGATAGGTTAATATTCCCTCACCAAACCATCCACTGATCAAATTAATCGACGGTGGACTCACCAAAATTTCTATCCACCAGTCATTGGTGATTCTCGGACTCAACAGGTTAGATCCTAATTACTTAGCATTGAAGTCCCCCTGTGGGTGATAGTACGAGTTGGCATTTTCATTGCTACCTGTATTTCACCCTCTTTGCTTTCAGGTCAAACCTATAAAAGTTAGGACCAAAGCCAAATTCCTCTCTCGATTCCTCCAATGAACGAGAGATCCACTTTCAGTTCGGACAATCAAACCTATAAAAGTTAGGATTGTTCCCAATCTCACTTAGTCAAGCCTACAAATACCAGGGCTAAGACCGAGTCATTCCTTTTCGATAAACGAAAGTCTGTCTTTGTTCCTTTTTCCACCAAACCTATAAAAGTTAGGGTCGAAATTAGGCTTTCTCCTCAATGAATGATGGATTCTTTTGATTCAAATGACCAATCCTATAAAAGTTAGGGTCGTTTGAACCTTTCCGATTCTCGGAGTGGAGATCCCACTCCTAGTTTCGTCTTTCCGGATTCTGGGGGTGGAGATCCCACCTCGAGTTTCCCTTTCCTACTGAAGATAGAATATAAAATTCTTCCTCTTTAGTATTGGGAGATAGAATATAAAATTCTTCCTCTTCCATCTTTCGGTCCGTCTTTACCCCAGGAAAAGACACAATTTCCTACCTCAAATCCATACATTCTATGTATGGGGAATTTTATCCCGAATCCTAAGTAGGGATATGTCATCGCCTAATACGCGGTGCGGGGTACCTTTTCCCTATAAGAAATGGTGAAGCCTATGTATTCGACATCATAGCACAAAGTCTCAGAGAATTCATTCTTTTAGCATAACGTTACATGCGGAACGGATCTAGACAATCCGCATGCTAGCCCGATTCAAACGGTAATTGGTAAAGGCACATCAAACCCGTTGAAGGTTGGGGTTTGCCGAAAATCCTAAAGTCATCGCCTAACACGCGTTGCCGGTTTAGTCTTTTACCGATTGAAGAAGACACCAGAATTTAAGTCTGGGGAATTTTATCCCGAATCCTAAGTAGGGATAAGTCATCGCCTAACACGCATTGCTGGGTGCCTTTTCCCATAAAAAATGGCAAAGTCTATGTATTCAAAATCATAGCATTAAGTCTAAAAAAAGCAATTCTTTTAGCACATCGTTACATGTGAGACAGGTTTTAATAATTCACATGCTAGCCTGATTCAAATGGTAATCGGTAAAGGCATATCAAACCCGTTGATGGCTGTGGGTTTGCTAAAAAATCCTGTAAATCTTATCATTGCTGGGTTCAAAATAAATAAAGAAATATCATAAAGGAATCAAACACCAAGTCTCTATTAATAGATCAGGTCAAAGCGTACAATAAAGAGATTATTAGCCCGAAGGCAGTTGGCGGCTAAGAACATAAGACTCTAAACTAGAAAGCCTATCTATATAAATCTGCTCAAGTTCTGCCTGCAGACCAGCTCGGACTGATTCCTCAGAACTACTCAAGATCTTCACGGCTTCATCCTTTAACTTCATCAATCTCTCCTGTGTAGATCCTAGCTTCTCGAGTGCCTGTCCCCGAGAACGCTCTAACCCAGCCAGGTCTTCTGCAATGATAGCGACGGACTCCTCGGCATGCTTTAAGGCCTCCTTCAACCTAGCCACTTCCTCGCGACCGGAATCCAAAGAGTTGAGTAATCCGGCTCTATCTGCATCCTTCCTCGCCACAGTAGCCATCAGCTGCGCAACAGAACTCTCATGTGACTGAAGCTCACGGTCGATGGAAGATCTCAGGTCGCGCCACTGTGCCAACCTATGCTCCATCTGAGAGGACACGAAGGAAGAAACCCCATTAGCCTTCAATTCCTTCAACTCTCGGATCTCCTGTTAGGTCTCATGTTATGAGCCTACATCTTCTAATCTTGTTTTGATGATTACAAACAATTTCTAATATTGTTTGTCTAGTGTTTATGTTTCCTATTAGGTATTCTAGACAAACAATGTGTTGGAGGATGGATGGAATAGAGCTTCAACGATCATATCCAATGGAGGTTGGAGGAATAGTGGTTGAAGCACTGCATTCAAGTTAAAGATCCAAGATCCAGCTTCATCCGCAAGTGTACCAAGATAGAGCTTCGTTGAATATCACAAGCTTGGGTATATTTAGTTTAGGTTTTATATTATGTGTGTTAGTACTTTAAGCTCAATTATATACACACATACACATTTCGTTTTGGTTTTTGTATATATATAGTTATATATATATACATATGTGTTTTGGTTTGATTTTGTAGATATGAGACAAATATATATTCATATATATGTTCATATGTTTCATATTCTATCATATTTGAAAATATTTTATTTTTGGTTTATGGACTGGATAATATGTTTTTATATCTTTTCCTAAGTCTATAAAGCCATACAAAAGTTTCCAAAAGTTTGTTTAAATCAAATGTCAAAAACATGTATGTTTCCTTTTCATGTTTTTGAACACATTTGAAAAATAATGAGTTTTCACTATTGGGGAATGCAATTCTAAAAATTCTTTTTGGAACATGTTCATTAACATGTTTATAAACATTTCCCAAAGTTTCATAATTTTTGGAATTTATTTGATATTTTTAAACCCTGTTTAAAGTTGGTTTTTACTGTGCTGTATTCATGTCATGAGTCGACTCATGAATTTTACGAGTCGACTCATAAACTCTTACACAGTTGTTATTTTGCATCTGACGAGTCGACTCACAATATCATGAGTCGACCCGACAGGTTGAGTCGACCCATGACTGTCATGAGTCGACTCATGAAGTGTTCTGGAATTTGGTTTTTGTTTCTGCTGAGTCGACCCATGACCTCATGAGTCGACCCATGCATGATGAGTCGACTCATGAATTTTATGAGTCGACCCATAAGCTGTTTTTGGCCTGTAACGGTAACTTTTGAGTCGACTCATGAATAGTGATGAGTCGACCCATAACACTGTAACGGCTAGTTTTCCAGACTGTTTTGTTTTTGGGTTTTTGGTCTTTTTGCCTTGTTTTCTCTTGGCTTTGGGGTTCCTATAAATACCCCCACATATCCTCAGTACTACTTACTTAAGAAAAATCAAGAGAATTGTTTAAACAAGTTTAAGGGTGTTTTAAGTTTGTTTAAAGGTGTTTAAAGCCTTGTTTCAAAGTTTCGGTTTGTGTTTACAAAGGAGGAAGATCACGTTGTCAATTGAGGGATTCATCCTCAATCTTCTTCATCCTCTCTTTGTGATTATAGAGAAGTTTTCCTAACTCTATTCTCTAGCAATTCGTTTTGATTTTCATATTACCATTTATTGTTAGTTTGTTAATTGAGTTAGATTTTATTTATCTCTTTGTACACACACAACCATTGAGCTTATTGTATTTGCATACATAATATAATTGGGTTGTGGGATTGTGTGACTTAGAGAGTGAGCCTACATTGTGTTCTCATCCATTGTAGAGAACAATTTATTTGTATCGAACTTTCATTGTGAGATCACTTGTATTACACTAGTACACCAATAGGAGTGTGTGGTGAGAGACGGGGTTGTCCCAAGAGTAGTGGCGTCGGTAGCCTAGAGAGAGGTGATAATTCCGAGCACTTGAGGGAGACACGGGCTAGAGACCAACACTTGAGGTTGTAGTTAGTGTAGTTACATTGTGAGCTATTGTAAAGTTTTCGGTTAGCTAGAAAACCGTATTGTGAGGTGTAAACATTTTTCGGGTAAGCGTAGAAAACCCGGTGTGATAGTGGAGATCTCCTCGAGGTGAGGAGCGGGGACGTAGGTCAGGCGGACCGAACCTCGTGAACATATCTTTTTGTTTGTGATTGCATTGGCGCACTTTTATATTCGTGCTTATTGTTCATATTGCCTTTGTCAATTGCACACTGTTTATATTCCCACTATCTAGTTTTGTTTGTTCACCCTTGTGTTATCTTGTATATCCTTGCTCATATATTATTCATATCTCTTGTGCTAGGATATATTTATTAATAAGTTTTAATTTGGCATAAATCGGATTAGATTAGCATAAACCCTATTCACCCCCCCTCTAGGGTTCCTTCCTAGTGGCGTTAGGGTACTTTCATCTCCGACTCCAGAACAGTAAAATCGGTGGTGAAGGAATCGGCCAACTCTGGATATCCTTCTTCTCTGAACATCGTCATGTGGTGAGAAAAGGAACGCCTGAACTGATCGAAACAATATCCTCGATGAAAAAGTTTCTCGATCATGCCGTTAAAAAAGACGGTAAAAAGGCCGAGGTCTGTATGAAAAATGTCTCTGTCGGGATCGGTATCGGCCAAAAGGACGTGGACACGCTCATATAGAGAGGATCGAGATCCTACAAGAAACAGTGTAGAAAGCTAAGAGATTATCGAATACGATAAGGAAATTTAAAGGCAAATTCCGAGCATACCAACGCCAACGGAGGTCCCCTCGGGCTGAGGTCCGACAGGCTCCGAGATAACGGCAGGAGTAGTCATGGAGGGTATATCAACCCCTGTAGGCAAATCGGTTATACCTCTCGGCTGTGGCGGGGAGACACCGCTTTTATGCAAACTATCGATCCCAGAAACTGTAGTGGCATCAGGCACAACGGCTGGTCCTAGAGTTACACGTCTTTATTAGTCAAAATAGAAATTTGGACAAATAAGGAAAATCGGGATGATAAGATTGTACGCATACCTGCAAGTCCATCACCCTCAGATGCAAGGGGAATGCTAGGAGTCATAAGGGTATCGGTCCCAGTGGCTGGTCCTATGATTACACCCCTCTATTAGTAAAAAAAAATCAGATAAATGAAAAGGAACATGACGTCCTAGATCATATGCATACCTGCAAGTCCGTCACTCCGAGGTAAACTAGATATGCCGGGGGTCATTACGGAATCAGTCCCAATAACTGGTACTGTAATAGTAATCCTTCATTAGTCAGACAAAAGATCAAGCAAAATGAAGGGAATCAGATATATACTTGTGAATGAATCACTCTCAAAGGGTGGTCCCACGGTTCCTCTGGTGGCCTGTTCAGCCAGCATGTCGACTAATAATCCAACATCGGGTCCCAAGAAACTCGGTACAGAGGCACACCGCTGTTCCTCGAAACCTACATCATGAAAGGCCTCATCCTCAACTGGCTTCTCTATTGCGACACCTGCAGAATAATTTAAGTGTTGGATATATGTATAAGAAGATGGGGAAAGAAGGGAAAGCTCAGAAATACCTGCAGCAGGAACAGAAGATTCTTTTTCCATGCTTGGGTTCTTCAAGTAATCTGAAAGAAAGCCAAGCACAAAAAAATATAATGAATCATGAATTCCCTAACTCTTCTAAATACTACTCGAGGAGGGTAACGTCGGATGTAGATATACCTGAACATGGAATGGTGGGCTCAGCACTATTCACCCGCTCAGTATCAATGTTTGCGTCGATGTCCATGGAATCATCACGAATGGCGTCACACATCTGCTACATGAAGCTATCCATGTTATCAGAACCAGGGAATACAGGATCCGGTAGAAGTTCGCCATCTTCATAGAATCCTGGAACATAAAACATGATTACGAATCCCAGAAGGTAAATCATCTTAAAGCAATAAAAAGCGATAAAATATTACCTTCCTCTCCGTCGGCGATGTCTCCTAGATCCACTCCATAGGGGCGCCGACCGATGTGTGGTTTATGAGCGGTCTTCTTCTTTTTCGGAATACCAGCCCTCATAGAACCAACGGGTCGTTCGTGCACGGACTTGCCATGCGTCTCAACCTGTGTAGGAGCTTTGCCGCTAGGCCTGAATCTCGCATAACGAGAAGCAAGCGACTCATGATCGTCGACTGTCCTACCTGAGGTGATAAGGGTCATTTCATTAAGTAAACAAGATCTTTCGTTGATACCAATTGAAATTGAGAAAGAAGACCAAAGAGCATGACAAACCTGCATTAAGTGTTAGTTCTAGCTGATTTCATGTTAGTTCTACTTCCAGCTAGTGTTGGTTCTAATATAAGTGTTAGTTCTAGTGGCTATATTAGTTCTAGTTGAGCTCCTGTTAGAACTGACACGATACCTGTTAGAATTGATACTAGAGAAGCTAGAACTAATATGACGTTAGACTTAACAATTACGCTAGAAATAACGACTTAAATAAATTCGAACTAACATGATACCGGTTAGAACTAACACTGAAGAAGCTAGAACTAACACATCATTAAGTAGAACTAACATGGCGTTTAGACCTAACAATTATATAGAACTAACGACTTAAATAAATTACAACTAACACGATATATGTTAGAACTAACACTAGAGAAGGTAGAACTAACACGGCATAAATTAGAACTAACATCGCGTTTAGACCTAACACTTATGCTAGAACTAACGTATTAAATAAATTAGAACTAACACAATACCAAATAGAACTAACACTAGAGAAGCTAGAACTAACACATCATCAAGTAGAACTAACATGGTGTTTAGACCAACAAGTACGCTAGAAATAACGCATTGCATAAATTAGAGCTAACACGATACCAGTTAGAACTAACACTGGAGAAGGTAGAACTACTATAGCATAAATTAGAACTAACATGATGTTTAGACCCAACACTTACGCTAGGAATATCACATTAAATAAATTAGAACTAACATGATACCTGTTAGAACTGACACTGGAGAAGCTAGAACTAACACATCATCAAGTAGAACTAACATGGCGTTTAGAACCAACAATTACGCTAGAACTAACAACTTAAATAAATTAGAACTAACACGATATCTATTAGAACTAACACTGGAGAAGCTAGAACTAATATGGCATAAATTGGAACTAACATGATGTTTAGACCCAACATTTACGCTAGAACTAACGCATTAAATAAATTAGAACTAACACGAGCTGGTAAAAATTAGAACTAACATGAGCTGGTAAAAATTAGAACTAACATGAGTTGCGATAAAACAAACATGAGCTAATTGTAGTTATTTATGCTATTTTTTAAATTCTATCATGAGCTAACTCATGTTAGTTCTAACTTATTTCATGTTAGTTCTAACTTATTTCATGTTAGTTCTAATGACAAGTAAGAGCTAACTTTAAGTGGAACTAATATTAATACTTTAGCTACTTGGTCTAGTGGTAAAGCTTGGTAATTTGGAGAGGAGGTCAAGAGTTCAAACCCCTACACCTATAATATATATTTAAAAGTCTTTGATTGGGCCTTGGGGCTCTTGAGCTCTTTGTTAGTTCTAACTAATTTTATGTTGGTTCTAACTTGCTCTTTGTTAGTTCTAACTCACTTAAAGTTAGTTCTAACTTGCTCTTTGTTAGTTTTAACTTGCTCTTTGTTAGTTCTAACTCACTTAAAATTAGTTCTAACTTACTTTTTGTTAGTTCTAACTCACTTAAAATTAGTTCTAACTTGCTTTTTGTTAGTTCTAACTTGCTCTTTGTTAGTTCTAACTTGCTCTTTGTTAGTTCTAACTCACTTCATGTTAGTTCTAGGTCTAATTCATGTTAGTTCTAACTCGTTTTTTGTCTAACCTACTGCATGTTAGTTCTAGTTCTAATTCATGTTAGTTCTAACCCACTGCATGTTAATTCTAGTTCTAATTCATATTAGTTTTAGGCTCTTGTGCTCTTTGTTAGTTCTAACTCATTTTATGTTGATTGTAATTCACTTCATGTTAGTTCTAGTTCTAATTCATGTAGTTACTTTCACCAACATAAAATTTATAGACAATTGGGAGTATGCAAGCTCATACCTGATATAGTTACTTTCACCATCCTTCTCAAGGGAATGGCTATGTAAGGAATGTTGAAGGAAGTAGCAATAATTTTCTTTCAAATACTAATGAGGGGATTTATGCTAGATGTCGTAGCATACTACAGTTTGGTCGATTGCTTGTGCAAGTATGGCAATCTAATTGCTGGGTTTAAACTTTATAGAATGATGCTTAAAAATGATGTTCATCCTGATATTGTTGTTTATAATGTTCTCATAAAGAAGGTAGAACGGACAAAACTAACATGGTAGTGAACAGAACTAACGTAGGAGATAACAAAACTATCATGAAAGCGGGTAGAACTAACGTAAGAGATGACAGAACTAAAATGAAAGCTAGTAGAACTAACAGTCCAGTCCTTAAAACTAACAGTCCATCCTTTAGAACTAACAGTTCAACCCTTAGAACTAACATTCCAGCCCTTAGAACTAACATGACAGCGCTTAGAACTAACATTCATAGTTCTAATTTTCCTTGCCCCCCCTTTCAAATTCACAGGTTCTTAGATTCTTTAGTCGACTTTTAATCATATTGTCTTCAATTTTTAGCTAAATGTCAATATGCCTGAAGATTCAATGTGAGCTTTTAAAAATTTCTACTGTTAATCGTTTATACAGAACTCTACCAATCACCAAATCACATAAGAAAAAGGCATTAAAGAAAAACCCAAACCGCTGTTTAAGAATCCAAGGAGATCTCATTTCAATTAAATGAAAGAGAAAAACTACAAAAAACCAATATCGATTCCCTTCATAAATTATAAGAAAACAAGAGCACTATCTTGATTAAGACATTGATTTGGGTAAAGATATTCCGTAACTTAGAAAGGGGAGAACAACGATGCATTAGACCAAAGCTCCGGGCTCCGTCAGCTCGCGGGTCCCACCGGACCATGTTCTGTGTTTGTCGCTGAACCCGCGTTCACGAGCTGTTTCCAAGATGACTCCCCGACCTTCGACTCCATGACCACTGTCCTCGCCTTCACCTTCCATGACCTCCCCAGGGTCTGACCATTTTTAGTGGCCATGACGGAAGTGAGAGAGAAGGAGAAGTTGAGAGATAGAGGGGAGAGAGAGAGGGAGAGAGAGATAGAGGGGGGAGAGAGAGAGAGAGAGAGAGAGAGAGAGAGAGAGATGGGATGGGATTAAATGGATGGGCGCAGTTACCAAGCTCAATCAAATCAAAGGATAAATTTGTAACTTTTGTTGGGCTTTTCTTGTTGGCCTTCTTGTTTTGATGATGTTTAATAAACAATTTACATCTAATGTTGTCTGTCTAGTATCGTGTTTTCTTATTTGTTATAGACAAACAACGTTATTGGAGGTTGGATGGAATATGCACTTCAACAATGATATCCAATAGAGGTTGGCGGAATGTCGGTGAAGCTTATGCAATTCAAGTTCAAGATCCAAGTTCAGCTTCATCCGCAATGAGTACCAAGTT
>BQKN01062895.1:176541-215703 GCA_022839385.1 Asparagus kiusianus | reverse complement strand
TATCTCTTTGTTAGGATATATCTTGTTGTTCATATTGCTTATCCTAGCTTATATTCTTGTTGTACTTCATACTTGCTAGGATAACTTATTAATTAATTTTAATTGGCATTAAATCGGATTAGATTAGCATAAGACCCTAATCACCCCCCTCTAGGGTCTAACATTTCTCAGGGTCCAATACTTTGGGGCCTTAACACAAATACAGTGTGTATTTGGGACTTATACACATGGGTCAGAATACAAATGGGTGGGTCACATGAACTTTCTACTTTTGGGACCTGGACACATTTTTCCCAAGAAAGAAATGAAGTTGCTCATTTCTATTTTTCTCTATAGAGCACTTGCTCGAGTATTTCATCAAATCTCCACTGAAAATGAGTGCAAAATAAGGCTTTGGGGATTCCTTTTGGCAACTCTTACGTGGTTTATGTGCTTCCATAGCTTAAGTTTCTTAGAGAAAGGTAGCCCTGGACTTTTCTTATAATTAAATTATATCTAGTTAGATAATTTTTTTCAAGAACTTTATTTGGTTTATATTCTTCTTTTGTTTCTAGTAAATTACACTCGACGCTCAAGAACTTTTGGCATTTCGCAGCAAACCCCAAACAACTTCTAAAATCACAGTAAACTCCCAATAACTATTGAATTACAGAAAACTACCAATAATTGTTTGATAGCAGGTTATTAGGTCAAATAAGATTTCTAGTCTGTTTTGATTTTGGTTTTAGAATTATTAGGATTCCTAGTCTGTTTTGATTTTGGTTTTAGAATTGTTGGATTTCTAGTCTGTTTTGGTTTTAGCGTTTCTATATATATAGAACGTTTTAAGAGAGATTTGTAGAGAGAAAAAGTGGTTGTTTTGAGTACTTTGAGAGGGAGATTTTTGAGAGGTGAGTTGTGATCTTTTGGTGAGGGTTATTTTGAGTGTTTGAGAGTTGTAACTCATTGTTTTTCTCCTCCATATAGTAAAAACTCTTCATCCTCTCCCCATGGACGTAGGTAATTTTCCGAACCACATAAATCTCTGTGTTTGTAATTGATTTGTGCCAATCTTTTGTGAATTACACTCATCGGTTGTTCTTCTCTCTTGTTTGTCGACTCTTGTGGGTATTAGGTTCGTGAGCACTCTTCCATCGACACACAACAATTAATATCAGAGCTCTAGGGTTTTAGACGTAGGTTTAGTTTTGGGTGGAGGAAAATTCGTTGTTAGAGATCTAGGATGCAGTGGAGATAGCATTGCAGAGTTGCCAGTTAGAGATCTTGCATTTCTCGTATAGTTGGGAGTTCGTGTTGGAATCCAACCTAGGGTCCAACTTGGGTAATTTCTCAATTCTATCAGTTGTTCAAATTTTCTCTACAGTTTAGAGTTAGCAAGCAATAGCAAGAGATAGTGGTGAAAGCAGCAAGTCTACGACAAGTACAGTTTAGGTTGCACTTCAGAATACAAAGATCAGTCTTGTGAAGTATGATGACAAGATCAACTTTGGGTTGTGGATAAGTGATGTGGAGGATACTTTGAATGCTCAGAACTTAGAGGAGACCACATGGTCCATAAAAGGCCACCGAAGTATGATTATGCGATATGAGACAAGATGAATTGAAACGCTTGTGGGGTAATAAGATCTTTTTTGGAACAAGAGTTGGTGTACAATGTGATAGGTGTAACATCTGCGATGAAGATGTGGGAGATTCTCAATAACAAATATCTTACGAAGAGTGTTAAGAACTGGTTACACTTGCTACGAAGATTTTTTAGATTTCAGATGTCCAGGGTACTTCACTTGCAGATCATATGAACAACTTTACAAAGTTATTGTCGAACTTGGCAAATGTGGATGAGAAGATATCGGATGTGTACAAGGTGATTATTTTATTAGGCTCCTTACTCGATGAGGAGTATGAAACCTTCGTGCTCACTTTGTTGAACGATAGATCTTTCATCACATATAGTGAAGTGACTAATGCATTGACAAATTTTGACTTGAGGATGAAGGATAAAGAATCTTATAGAGCTAGCACTTCAAGAGAGTCCTTATCGACGAGAGGCAGGAGTCCCTATCCGAGAGGTAGCAACATAGGTAGGTTAAAGTCAAGAGGCCACTACCAATTAGTGAAGAACCAATGTGCTTTCTGCAAAGAACAAGGACATTGAAAGAGAGATTGCCCGAAGCTCAGAGAGAAGGAGAATAGCAAGAAGAGGTTAACCATGCTGTTGCATCGGATTGGATGCTGGATTCTGATGCTACTTATCATGTGACTCCCCAAAGAGATTGGTTTGCATCTTTCGAGAAGCTGGATGGGGATGTGGTGGTCGTAGGAAACGATCAATCCTATGGTATTTGTGGGATATGTATCGTTAGGATTTGAATACTTGGAGTTGTTCATCAGTTGAATGAAGTAAGATTTATTCCTCAGCTGGAGAAGAATTTTATTTCCGTTGGAGCTTTGGAGGCAAAGGGATTCAAGGTGAGTTTTGAGAGCACTGTAGCAAAAGTTACTAAGGGATCTTTAGTAGTGATGAAGGGAGTCTGCAGTAGGAATCTATATCATCTTAAGGTAAGCATCGAGATTAGCCAGGTATCTTTAGCAATTTTAGAGGTGGACATGAACAGACTTTAGCACTACAAATTGGAGCATACAAGTAAAAAGTTATTGTAGGCACTGTGCAAGCAGGGGCTATTGAAGGGAGCTAAGAGTGAAAAGATTGAATTTTGTGAACACTGTGTTCTTGATAAGAAGACTAAACTAAAGTTCGAGATAACCATTCATAAGACAACAAACATCTTGGACCATGTGTACACGGATGTTTGGAGTCCACCAAGACAACATCACTTAGTGGTCGATATTGGTTCATCATGTTTGTAGATGACTATTCTAGGTGTTGTTGGGTGTACATCATAGTGAAGAAGAGTGAAGTTCTAGAGATATTTATGTAGTGAAAGAGAAGATTGGAACTGCAGACAATGAGATAGATTAAGACGTTGAGATCCGACAACGGTGGCGAGTAAACTTCAGACCATTTCAGAAGATATGTTGAGATGAGGACATAGAGAGGCACTTTACAGTTAGTCATACACCGCAGTAGAATGCGGTAACAGAGATATTTAATCGGTCTTTACTGGAAAAGGTCCGATGTTTATTATCGCAGAGTGGTTTGAAGAAGATATTTTGGACTGAGGCACTTTTATATGTGAGCCACCTCATTAATAGGTTACCTTCATCTGTTATTAAGGGAAAAACTTCTATGGAGATATGGTTGGGAAAGCTAGCAGACGACTATGATCAGCTCCAGGTGTTTGGGTGCCTTGCATTTTATCATATTATAACTGATAAATTGGAACCTCGAGCTCGGAAGGTCATATTTGTGGGATTTAAGCGTGGTGTGAAAGGATACAATCTTTGGGATCCAGTTGAAGAAAAAATTGTACTGAGTAGAGACGTTATATTCGATGAGACTTCGCTCTTGAAGCCTTCCAGCTCTCATCAGGTGGAGAGCACCCTAACAGAGGAGATATCGTAGGTGGTGGAGATTGATGCAGCTCCATAGAGTCCAGATAGGACCGTATCCATTAGAGTACCGACTGAGGTGATGTCAGGTGAGCATGGTGATGATTTGGAGGATATAGGTACGACAGAGTCGGATCAGGGACGTCAGCTCAGTTTCAAGATTTGATTACAGTTTGAAGACCGAGGAGAGACATACGGTTACCATCAAGTTATATGGACACAGTCGTTGCATATGCACTTTTGGTGGAAGAGTGTCGACGAGATAGTTCCTACTACATTCAGAGAGGATAAGCAGTGTTCAGAGACTGATTTGTGGCAGGAGGCTATGCAGGAGGAGATGGAGTGTCTTCACAAGAACAACACATGGGAGCTTGTTGAGCTTCCAAAGGGGCAGAAGGCTATTGGTTGTAAATGGGTGTATACGAAGAAGGAGGGCATTCAAGGCACACCTATGAGGTTTAAGGCTAGATTAGTTACGAAGAGTTAAGCACAGGAAGAAGGCATTGACTACAATGAAGTCTTTTCTCCTGTGGTAAACCACTCTTCGATTCGGATCTTGCTAGCTTTGATGGCGCGGTATGGTTTGGAATTGGATCATTTGGATGTGAAAATAGCTTTTCTTCTTGGTAATCTTAATGAAGAAATTTATATGACTCAGCCATTAGGGTTTCGAGCTACCGGAAAGGAGAAATTGGTGTGTAGATTGAAGAAATTATTATACGGGTTAAAGCAATCTCCGAGACAATAGTATAGATGATTTGATGGGTTCATGATCGGCAATTCATATATTAGGGGCCAGTTTGATCATTACGTGTACTATCACAAGTTGCATGGAGGTGCATACATTTACTTATTGCTTTATGTCTATGACATGTTGGTTGCTTCTATTTTCAAATCCGCCATAGATAGATTAAAGATTCAGCTTTCGAGCGAGTTTGAGATGAAGGATTTGGGTGAAGCGAAGCACATTTTATGGATGGAGATAGGCAGAGATAGAGATAATGGCATAATTCGTTTGACACAGGTGACTTATTTGAAGAATGTTTTATAGCGTTTTAATATGAGCATAGAGACGAAGCTAGTCAGTGTACCTTTGGGAGTCCATTTGAAGCTTTCAGCTAATCTTTCACCGAAGATAGTTGAAGATAGAGAGTTAATGTCAAAGACTCCATATGCTAGCACAGTGGGAGATTGATGTACTCCATGGTTTGTATGAGGACGGATTTGTCGCAGTCAGTTAGCATGCTTTCATGATACATACACGACCCGGTCTGGATCATTGAGATGCTGTGAGGTTGATTTCGAGGTACATTCGAGGCACTCTTAACATTGGTTTGATATTTGAACGGGACACTAGTGGTGGACAGCTATGTATTGGATACATAGATTCGGACTATACTGGAGATTTGGATAAGCGCTGATTGACGAAGGGATATGTGTTTACTTTGACTCATGCGCCGGTGTGTTGGAGATGCACCTTGTAGTCTATAGTGTCTTTGTCAACGATAGAGGCAGAGTATATAGAGATTAAAAAGGCTGTTAAGGAGGTTATTTTGTTTCGAGGACTTTTGGAGGATCTTGGTATTTCGCAGCGATCCATCACTATTTATTATGATAGCATGAGTGCTATTTATTTGGTAAATAATCGGGTTTTCCATGATCGAACAAAGCAAATTGACGTTCGTTATCACTTCGTCTAGGATGTTGTTGAAGATGGGGATGTGGATCTCGTGAAGGTCCATACAGGAGACAATCTAGAAAATATGCTCACAAAGGTGGTCCTGAGCAACAAGTTCGATCATTGCAGAAACATGTTGTAGATTTCTGCTTGTTGAGGCCTTTCGAGGCTACTTAGATGAACTACAGGTGACTTGATCCATTGGGAGAGGGGTATATAGGTAACCACATTGGTGTAGCCGGATTTGGAGAGACGACACATTAGTGCACTTGTTGGTGTCGGCTCAGTTTTGGGAACACATCGCCTAGGTGGAGAATTATTGGATGGTAGGTTATTAGGCCAAACATGATTCCTAGTCTGTTTTGGTTTTGGTTTTATTATTATTGGGATTCCTCTAGTCTGCTTTAGTTTTAGTTTTATAATTATTGGATTCCTAGTCTGTTTTGGTTTTAGGCTTTTTATATATATAGAACGTTTTGGAAGAGATTTGTAGAGAGAAAAAGAGGTTCTTTTGAGTACTTTGAGAGGGAGATTTCAGAGAGGTGAGTGAAGATCTTTTGGTGAGTATTGGGATTCCTCTAGTCTGTTTTAGTTTTAGTTTTAGAATTATTGGATTCCTAGTCTGTTTTGGTTTTAGGCTTTTTATATATATAGAACGTTTTGGAAGAGATTTGTAGAGAGAAAAAGAGGTTCTTTTGAGCACTTTGAGAGGGAGATTTCAGAGAGGTGAGTGGAGATCTTTTGGTGAGGGTTATTTTGAGTGTTTGAGAATTGTAACCCATTGTTTTCCTCCTCCATATAGTAAAAACTCTCTATCCTCTCCCCGTGGACATAGACAATATGCTGAACCACGTAAATCTCTTATTTGTGATTGGTTTGTGTCGTTCTTTTGTGAATTGTACTCATTGGTTGTTCTTCTCGCTTGTTCGTCGACTCATGTGGGTGTTTGGTTCGCGAGCACGCTTCCGCCGACGTGCAACTATAAGTTTCCACATTTTATAGATAATCTCAACGACTACATCAGTTCAAATTTAGAATCTAAACTTGTCAACAATGCAAAGTGGGGACTAACGCTGCTATGAGGCTTATCTGCAAAATGGAGAAACTTGTAGGGGGTTTTTTGTATCTCCAATAATTACGGGAGGTTTAGTGCGATTTTAGAAGTTATTAGAGGTTTAGTGGGAGTTTTGTGAAACTTACCGTTTGTTTTCTTGGGAAGAACCGGTAGGTTCATAATGCAATAGTGAGAGTTTAATTTTTAAAAGAAAAACTAATAGATATATTAGTGAGACCAATGAATTTGAATATTTTCCGTACGACTATGACAATGAAGCGATTATTTTCTCAACTATAATTGTCTAATAAGACCTTGATACATAGTGGATTATAAATGTGATGTATTATTTATGTATAAAATTGTTGACATCAATTGTAATTACTTTCATTCACAACTATACATTATTTATTAAATGATTGTAATTATACTAAATATTGCCGCTTTATCATATCCCCATGTACTCATTTTCACTTAATACTACTCACTAGTCATCAACCAGAAAATAAGCAGCTACCTTCAAAAGTATTGGTCCTTCCGCTTCTTTTTGATAGTGGGGAGAATCAAAATTAATTAAATTTAAAGCTTTTATAAGAAAATTTCCTTCATTAATAGATAAAGTAGAAATTTGGGTCCTATCATACATTATAACACTATTTTTTTAATTGCTGTCACTTTTCTTCAATGGATTGTCCTAACCTTTTTAATCGTACAATGTTTCCAACATTCACTCAAGATGGGTCATAACTATCAATTAAAAAATAAACAGTTATAATTGTAATTGTTTGTCTATAACACTTATGGCAGTTGACAGAGAATTCAAATTTAATAATCATACATTTGAACTGACCAAACTCGTCAATAGTATATTTTACCAAAAAAAAAGAAAGAAAGAAAAAAAAAGAGAAAAAGAAAATAATTATGTGGATCCAAAAATATTTTCTACCTCGAATTTATTGGACCAACTATCATACAAGGTGCATCAGGTGTCATTTTTCTTGTAATTTATTCAAGAAAAATGGCTAACAAAGGGACATTTTAGTTGTATCATAACTCATTTTATGGTTTTGAATCGGACAATAATTTCTTCTTTTTGGTTTATCATTGTTTATCATTACATTATATTATATTATACTTTATACTAAACTTAATGAGAAATGAGAAAGTTTTTAAACGAAGTATGCATTATATTATTTCGTACTTCATACATTGTTTATCATTATATTATATTATATTATTCTTTATACTAAACATGTATTTGTGTGTTTTTGCAAAATGATATGATTTCACAAATGAGAAGTGCAATTTAAAAAATTCTTTCTCTAACGTGTTTATATTCATGTTTATAAATATTTCCAAAGTTTTACATTTTTTAGAATTTATTTGCTATTTTTTTAAGGTGTTTGAAAATCAGTTTTTCTGCTCAAAACAGGCACAGTTAGCAGTTTCATCTGCTGGATCGACTGATAAACCTATGAGTTGACTCATGAAGACATGAGTCGACTCATGCATGTCATAAGTCGACTCATATGTAGTCGTTGCACAGTAACGACTATTTTCTAGATTTTGTGTTTTTTATTATTTTTGTTGTTTTGTGATGGTTTCTTGGGCTGGTTTCTTCTACCCTATATATACCCCATTACATTTAACACTCTAGACTACTACGAAAGTTTTAATCAAGTTTTACAAGGGTTTAAAGTTTTTTTAAGAGTTGTTTTACAAGTTTATGTGAAGAAACTTTCACAAGAGAAAGAGGAGATTGATTCTATCGGTTTGAGCTTCATTTTCATCCATCTCTCTTTCTTGAATTTCATAGAGGATTTTTCTAAACTCAATTTCTAGCCTTATACAATCATTTATTATTTAATTATTATATTAAGCTAGAATTTACATTGAGTTTAGTTTTGATCATTGCTCTTTGTTCACACACATCCTTATTGAGCTTTTAGTATTTTCATACACTATATTATTAGGTTGTGGTGTGTGTTACATTGAGTGTGAGCTTCATTGATTTCTCATCTTATTAGATAACAAAATCTTTGTTTTTGAGAATATTTGTTAGGATCACTTTGTAATACATAAGTACACCGAGGGGAATGTGTGGTGAGAGACGGGGTCGATTCCAAGATGAGTGGTGTCGGTAGTAAAGCCTAGAGAGATGTTATAAATCCGAAAACTTGAGGAAGGGGACAAGGGCTAGGCCAACACTTAGAGGGTGTAGTGTGTGTTTATATTGTGAGTGATTATAAAAGTTTTCGGTGAGCTAGGAAACTGAGTGTGTTGTATATTTATTGAAAGATAGTGGAGATCTCCTCGAGGTGAGGAGCGGAGGCGTAGGTCAAGGGTTGACTGAACTCCGTGATCATATCGTTTTGTTTGCGTTTCTCATTGGTGTACTCTGATATTTGTGCTCACTACTTATATCGTCTATTGCCTACTTTCACCCTTGTTCATTTTCATATACTTGCTCATATCTCATTAAATAACTACCTTGCAAGAATAATTATTTGATAAAGTTTAATTTGGCATTTAAATCGTATTAGATTAACACATTACCCTATTCACCCCCTCTAGGGTAACTTCACTCACTAGGTACATCATTATTATTGAGCTCATTCTGGCTCATTACATCCGAATTCAATTCCCACAGACACTCTTCCTTGGGTTCGAGCTCAGCATCTACTTCGTTACCGCTATCAGGATCTTCTTTTCGATGTTCCAGCTCTTGGTAGTCTAATTAAAAAACTGAGTTAGTGAGGTAATTTTCCACCCCCTTGAATGGTTGCTTTTTGGCTATCAAGGTTCTGACTTCTCCCTCTTCATTAGTGTACTTCATCACTTGATGGAGGGTAGACGGGACAATGCGATTCGCATGAATCCAAGGTCGTCCCAACAACAAATTATAGGATGTGTCCGCGTCTATGATGTAGCAAGTCACTTCTAACTTGAGATCTCCAATCTGACATTTGAGTTTGATTTTGCCCAGGGTACCGTACTCTTGGCATTGAAGCCAAAGATAGTGGTCTGGTTGGAGTTCAATTGATGCAAAGGAATCCCAAAGGCTTGCATGACCCTGTATAGCATGATACTGAGTGCTTAACGCGGGTCAACTTGGACTCGACTGATCTCAGAAGACCAAATATATCCTGTATAATATAAGAGTCTATCATACTTATGCTTGATTTTCATATCTTCCTGTGTGAATGATATGTAAGGCAGACTTTTGACAGCTTGGAAGCACTGTGCACAGGAAGGTTCTTTTGTAGCTTCTAGGACTACAGGAACTTGTGTGATAAAGTTCTTTGTATCTGTTAAAGCTTCGATCAGAGAATTTCTCATAGACTTGGACAACCTTAGGAGTTCATAAAGAGTAATTCTAGTGGGAATGTTAGCCAACTATGCCATGACATCGAAATGGAAAGATCTGCTTGATCCCTTGGTTTCTTGTTAGAGAAGGTTCTTGTTGTAGCGAACCTCCCTCTGCTTTCCCTCTTTGGCTGCTTTCTTGGGGATAGAACCCCTAGCCTCTTCATCCTGTTCTCCTTCTTCTTGAGCAGTTTGATCATACTTCTTCAAGTACGTCTTCCCCGACCTAGTGCCTACTACGGGATTTGCTTCTTGGTCGGCGATAAGAGCAGTCCTCTCATCTTCTTAACAAAACATTCGTCAGTCGGTCAAACACTAACACTCTTGGTGTAGGTACACAGCATTGGCATCCTGAGAGGACCGCAAAAATCAATCGTTCACGTTGACATGAATGAGTGATTTGTTGTACGGGTCTTTCTCTCTGTATGATCTCTGTTAAGTCGGAGACTTGAGAAGAATCCCTCATATAATGTGAGGTTTTAGTTAGAATCTCCTATCTACCATTAGATGGGACTAGCTCCTGGTGAACATGAATTTTAAATCCACGTTGGACTCGTGTTTTGTATTAGGAACACGAGGGTCGCATTTTGCTTGAGGAACGCGAAGGTCGCGTTTTACTTGAGGAACGCGAAGGTCACGTTTTAATTGATCAACGTGGGCTTGAGACCCGCATTCTGAAACAATCTCTTGAGGGTCGCGTTCAACCTAGCTTGTGCGGGACTTGTGCTTGGGCACATAAACACAAGACTCGCGTTCTGAAGTAAAAACGGGGGGCTCATGTTGAGTCTCACAAACACGGAGATCGCATCAATTGAAGGATCGGCTTTCTCAAAACTGTGCTCGTCATAGGTATCTCTTTTTTCGTTGAGCAGTGTTCTTCTTAGCATGTTTCAAGGCTTTTACAGTGTCACTATCTGTATTAATCAAGTTTGTCACGTAATGGGCCTTTTGTGATCCGATACCCAATGCTTAGGCACGGGCATAGAGTCTTCCACTCGATTGACGAGTTTAGCTGAAGTCGAGTTTTCTCCTTCAAAGGAGAGGTTGTCTAATTAGTCTAGTCCAAGGGAGAGATCCCCTTTTGGTGAGTCGGGTATAATGGGAGCTTTGGTCTCCTTAGAGACTTTACGAATCTTGTGCATAGCCTTTGGGCTAAGGGATCCGGATGAGAGCAATTCCTCATACTTGGCTTGATCGAACTCCACCATCAGAGTTTCGACCATCATTCCAGCGAGGTTGATCTCGGATTTTTCCGCCACTTCTTCATCGGTAAAAAAGCTAGCCCCCAACGGAGTCCCCATCTTTTATTTATCGAAAAATTTTGAGAAAATTGAGAATAATATTTGTATTAATCTTCCTATCTGACTTAGGAAAAGAGTAATATAATTTCTCACAGTAATCTCTCTCTAGCTGACTTAGAAAAAAATTACAAATTCTCTTATCGATTTGCTGATGTACAAAAGAGAAAAAATCGACGGAGATCCTTTCCTTTGTTTAAACCTGGGTTCTTCTTGGTAGCGATGTGAATTTGAATCTTGTATCCCGTTGATGATCCGAACACTTTACTTCGTGGAACGTTAGTCTATTCTTCTTAATGTGACGTCGAGAAGAACTTGCGAGGCAAGTTTAAAACTCTTAACAAGTTTAAAACTCTGTAAAAGAGTTGATTTTTAGAAAGAAAATTAATTCTTTTTAATTTAACCGAAATGACTCACAAGTCAAGGCATAATCTCCAAGAAAAGCTCTTAATAATGATCCAAAGATCCGATCCAAAAGATCCTCTTTCTCCTCCTCTTTTCTTTCTTTTTTCTGAACCTTTTTCTACCTGGCTTTTTAGCTATTTATAGGAGTTTAAGGGGTATAAATGACCCCTTAAATTACTCCTTAATAAGGGTTTAATGCCCTTAATTCGTGGAAAATAGTTTTGGAACCGTTTAAAACGAGTTTGAATGAGTCAAACACGAGATTCGCATTCTGGAAACGACCCTCACATTTACAACTGAAAACGGACAGCGAGCTCCGCGTTTTGAACTTGGAACGTGGTGGTGAACTGCGTGTTTTGTGCTTAGAACATGGTGATGAGATATAAGTTTTAAGCTTGAAACGCGCCGATGAGCTCAGCGTTTTGAGCTTGGAATGCGGTTATAATTTCTGCGTGTTGCTTTGAAGAAATCATCAACTTATAATCTCTTTTGTTAGAGTGTTGAAAGGATTGTCATCTTGCAATCCTAGCCTTTGGCTCTTTGAGATGTGAGAATCGTTAGTTCATAATTCTTGTTTGTTGTTGCGAAATTTGTCAGATTATAACTTTCATCATCAGTTGTTGTAAGAATCATCAAATTGTAACTCTCAATGATTGATATGAAAGTTGTCAAATCATGACTTTCATCATTTGTGTTTTGTGAGGATTAGCTATCTGTAGTAATTTTTAGGCAGCCTACATCAGGTTGCTCTTTCCATATGTGTGCAAACATGTTTTGGTTTGACACATATGAAAAGAAAGATGGAGGTTGAAGTCCTCATGGGGAACAATACCATGTGCAAGGTCATCGGCATTAGCATGGTGAAGGTGAAGATGTATGATGGCATCATTCGCACTTTCAACAATGTGCGACATGTTCCTGTATTCAAGAAGAACCTGATTTCTTTAGAGATGCAAGCGACCTCACCTACTCCTCAGGCAAAGGTAAGATCAAGATTTGTTAGGGCTCGATGGTGATCGTGCGAGGAGAGAAGCTTCCCAACAACTTGTACAAGCTTCTAGGAGATACTATCTTTAGTGAAGCTATCGTATCCACAACTTCCAAAGAGAATTCTAAGGTTGATGCTGGGAAAGACTCACCTCATCTATGGAATCTTTGTCTTGGCCATATGAGTGAGCGGGCTATGGAGAAGCTGCACAAGAGGAAGCTATTGAAGAAAATAAAGACTTACAAGTAGGATTTCTGCAAGTATTGCATACTTAGAAACAATGTAAGGTCTCATTCAAGCCTACAAACAAGGAGAATCGTACAAAAAGGATTCTTGACTATATTCAAGCCTACAAACAAGGGACCTGAAGCACTTTTCCTCGTTGCCATTGGAAGTAACGGAGCTTGAGGATCTCCCAGAGCAATGACAGAGGTCAAAGATCGCCTGACTTTGTAAAGAGCTGCCTTCGCATTAGCCGACAACGATGGTGAGGATCCTAGGCACTCAGAGGAAGTGGGTTCGGCGGGAGGATGTGGGTTATGTTGTTCTCCATTGCATACGAATTCGAGAGAATAAGGCGAGCTATCGGGTTAGTTCAACTCTTTACCCACCACCAGTTCGTTGAATTTACGCTTAGTGTTCTCTTTTGTCAATATTTGATTTTGATGATTTTTGGTTACTCAAATTCTAATTTTTTTCTTCTTGGGCTTTTGTTAGTGTTGGGAATGGTGTAGAATTACAACATAAAAATTGGATCCTTGTACGTGAAGTTAGTAGTTTTAAGAGAATACTTAATTGTAAGGGTAGTGACTCGCTATCCACCACTTGTTTATTTAGTTTGCCTCTGTTTTGGTGAGAGGAAATAGAGCTACATGAGAGAATAGTATAGTATTAGGAAAATTTACTATCATTTAAATTATTTTTTGTTAAATATTATGGTCATGTTTTAACAGAGAGCGTTACTACAAGATAATCTCGATCATTGGGCAAGACAACGCAAGGGTCGACAGCTTCCACATGCACGCTTTGAAGAATGCGAGAAGATTATTTTTCCTATATCTTAGCAGTAGTCATTGACATTAAATATCTTAATTATGCCAAGATGTTCATGAACAATTTCTTAGCTTGTATAACGGATGAATGAAAAATAGAAAATGTGGATGTGTATAGTCCTGAAACCTGACAAGTCCTCAACAGGATATGTATGACTATAACTTAAAATGTATTATTGTGGTGGCTTTTCCTAAAATATTATTATTTTCTAATGTAATCATTGATTGTGGCATTAGTTTGTGCAGGAGCTTAGATTGTGGTATTTTCATGATGGGATACATATATTATGTGTTGGTTGATCAATTATCGTCCTCGACGAGAGGTCCTCACTCAATTTTCTAGCTTTTGGAAAAGTATAGCACTTTACGGGAAAATATACCACTTTACAGGAAAGTATAATAGTTTTTTGATAAGTATAGCACCTTATGGTAAAGTATAGCACTTTATGGCACTAGTATATCACCTTATTACTAAAGTATAGCACTTTATGGTCTCTGGAAAGTCTATAACTTAGTGGGATAAACCAAATCTGTTTTTTTCAGAGCAATGCAAATACTTGATGACTTATATTATGTGTTGCTTGATCAATTATCCACCTTGACAAAAGGTCCTCGCTTAATTTTCCAGCTTTTGGAAAAGTATAGAACTTTAAGTATAGCACTTTACAAGAAAGTATAGCAGCTCATTGATAAAGTATAGCATCTTATGGTAATGTATAGCACTTTATTACAATAGTATAACACCTTATTGATAAAGTATAGTACTTTATGGTCTCTAGAAATTTTGCAACTTAGTGGATAAACCAAATAAGTTTTTTTGGAGCAATACAAACGCTCGATGGCCTATATTATGTGTTGCTTTATCAATTATCCATCTCGATGAGAGGTCCTCGCTCAATTTTTTAGCTTTTAAAAAAGTATAGCACTTTATGGAAAAGTATAGCAGCTTATTAATAAAATATAGCACATTATGGCAAAGTATAACACTTTAAGATAATAATATAACACCTTATTGATAAAATATAGTACCTTATGGTCTCTAGAAATTCTGTCACTTAGTGGGTAAACCAAATCAATTTTTTCGGAGCAATACAAACACTCGATGACCTATATTATGTGTTGCTTGATCAACTATCCACCTCGACGAGAGTTCCTCACTCAATTTTCTAGGTTTTAGAAAAGTATAGCACTTTACGAGAAAGTATAGCAGCTTATTGATAAATTATAGCACCTTATGGCAAAGTACAACACTTTATGATAATAATATAGCACCTTATTGATAAAGTTTAGCACTTTATGGTCTCTGGAAATTCTGCAACTTAGTGGGATAAGCCAAATCAATTTTTTTCAGGGCAAAACAAACACTCCTTGACCTATATTATATATTGCTTGATCAATTATCCACTTCGATGAGAAGTCCTCGCTCAATTTTCTAGCTTTTGAAAAAGTATAGCACTTTATGGATAAGTATAGCAGCTTATTGATAAAGTATAGCACCTTACGGTAAAGTATAGCACTTTATGGTAGTACTATAGCACATTATTGATAAAGTATAGCACTTTATGGTCTCTGAAAATTCTACTACTTAGTGGGATAAACCAAATCAGTTTTTTCAAACCAATGCAAACACTCGATGACCTATATTATGTGTTGCTTGATTAATTATCCACCTCGACGAGGGGTCCTCGCTTAATTTTCCAGCTTTTGAATAAGTATAGTACTTTATTAGAAAGTATAGAAGCTTATTAATAAAGTATAGCATATTATGGCAAAGTATAGCACTTTATGGCAGTAGTATAGCACCTTATTGATAAAGTATAGCACTTTATGGTCTTTGAAAATTCAACAACTTAGTGGGATAAACCAAATCTATTTTTTCGGAGCAATGCAAATATTCGATGACATATATTATGTGTTGCTTGATCAATTATCCACCTCGATGAGAGGTCCCCGCTCAATTTTCTAGCTTTTGGAAAATTATAGCACTTTACGGGAAAGTTTAGCAACTTATTGATGTAGGCGTATAAAATTGCCTATAGGTCCCTTAGCACAGCTCGGCACGATAATTCGACAAAATTGACGAACATCGAGTGACGAGGCGACGTGATCAACGAATTGTACGCAAGCAACGGAATGTATTCGCGCGTAGAACTAATCCAACGGTTCGGAAAGTCAACGAGTCGTCCAACAACAAAATGGATTTGAACTCAAACACCGAGGCGGATTTACTGCCAAATGAAGACCCAGACTGTCAAATCAAAGTCTGGACAAGTCAAACAAAAAAACCGGAAGACGGGAAACGACGGAAAACACCTCAGGGTGGCTCGGCCACCGCCGAGCCACCCTGAGGTGGCTCGGCAGCCGAGCCAACTCAGGGTGGCTCGGCCCAGTGTCGAGCCACCCTGAGGTGGCCGACCAGATCTGTGCCAAATGCACAGATCTGGTTGCCTATAAATAGGCCAGGTGATTCATCATTTGAGAGGACTTCGGAAAGAACTTTTGGAGAGCCGAAACTCTGCCGGATTGAGACCTCGTGCTTGAGTTTTTGAAGGCTTGAAGACTTGGACAATCGGATCTGGTTCTTGGCGAGCACCCGCATCACAAAAGGTAGGAGTTCGAGAGGATCGAGATCTCAGATCTACGTTGCTACACTCCGGATCAAAGCTTGGTCTTTGATCCCGAGTTTTGAGCGGTTGTTTCCTTGGTGAAACAATCCCTTCGGCTATTATTTCCTTGGTGAAATAATACCCGTAATATTGCGTAGATCTGCTTGGATCTAGATCGTGCGGTGGTCAACGGATTAACCATCAGCGCAGGCAAACAACCCACAAAGCGAGCGACCGTAAAACAGGAACTCGCGATTTGTTCGACAAAAGAGAAAAGTTGTAATTTTCATTTTTTTTTTTTCATTGTAACCGGATCTTATAAAAAGACCGGATCTTTCTGTAACCCAAAAAGTTGTTATTGAAGAGTGCAATGGAATCGTCAATGAAGAAAACACCAATTTTTCCCGCGAATAATCTGGCGACCACAGTGGGAGCCACCGATCTCGCTGCCGAGATCGGAGCGTCGCAGCCGTGGATCTCGATCCCGGTCGTGGAGGAGGTCGAGTATGAGTTCGACCAGCAGAAGTACGAGGAGTACGTATCCTCGTCCGGATCTGCCTCCCCCCGTAAGTCCAAGAAATCCCAGAAGTTCTCCTCCAAGAGGAAGGTTCGTTGGTGCGAGGAAGTCGAAGCCACCAACGACGACTTCACCCCGATCGACACCGAAGTTGCGTTGGGTGAAGTTTCACCGGCCTCTAAGCAGGTCAAATCCGCCGTCGAAGGCGTGGTGACTCTCTCTAAGAGAGCTCGCCAGAGGCAGCGTCAACGCCTTGCGAAACAATTCACAAAGGCCATGGAGTCTGTTGACGGGGTCCGCTATAACGCGGATCTGAAGAGCAAACGAGGCAAACAGCCTCAACAACAAATGAAGGGTGGTTCCTCCAAGCCATCGACGATGGAGTGGGTCCATGTCAAACGGAACCGTTCGACGCTGGAGGAGCGTATCCGCAAACGCCGCGCATTATCAGCGCAAGCACGGGCCAAAGTTGAGGAAGCCCGTCGGAAGCTACAGAAAGAGGTGGTCAAGAAGCCGCCATCAACTCGTAGAGTTTGGAAGCCAAAGTCTGAAGTGCCGGTTCAGGCCAAGCAGCAACAACTACAGCCTCCGAAAGTTCAAACTCCGGCAAATCGACCCAAATCGCCGGTGATTTCTGCGATTGTTCCGGGAGATCCCACAAGACCATCCCAGAAGAAGAAGTCGGTTTTGGAGCGCCTCGGTCCTCTTCCCAAAGAACGAGGCAAAGCTCCAGTCCAAGAACGATTGGAGCCAATGAAGAAGTCCCAAACAATTCAACATGCTGGGGGTCGCCGCAACCCTCAACACTTGGAGAAAATCGTGGCACCCAAGCGCACAACTTTGCGCATCGAAGTACAAGAGCCCGCTGAAGATTCACGCCCACAAAGGCGCGTTTCGAGGCGCGTCACTCTCGAAAGCCCGAAAAGGGCAATCCATCCTCAGAAGGAAACGTTGTCGTCCGATAACGATGACGTTATACCTGGGAAATCGTGCCAACACACGATAGGTTGCTCCAACTTTCAAACGGACGAGCTGTACTATCGTGCTGGGGGTAAGAGTAAATCCAGAAAGAGAAGCCCTCCAAGGCTCGAAACACAATGCCCTTGTTCAAAGCTCATTCGGGCGGTACTGTCTGAGTGCAACTGCATTAAGGCAGTCCCCGAAAGAGTTTCTGTGTTCGAAAGACTCAGCACTGAAGCGCCAAAGCCAAAGTCTAGGCGTTTCCGAAGAAGAAGAACGATGGTCGAAGACGGTGAACATTCAAGGGTCACCGCCAACATGACCAACGTAGGAACATCGGCTCAGGATAACCCCGAGGCGATTCCAGAAATACCCCGACGAGTAACTCGTCTACAATCCGGGGCTATCATTCGCGCGACGTATGGTAGGGTTCGGACAAGAGTACCTTCGGGAGATGAAGAATCAGATGCCGGCTCAGCAATTGCGTCTGATAATACCGTGTCCAGTGAAGGACAACCCCGCGAGTCATTCATGATAAGCGCGGAACAGGTGGCTAAGATGCTCGAAGATGCCATGACCAAGCAACAAGAAAGCTTCAGGTTTGAAATGCAAATGGCCATGCAGAACATGAGAGAGATGCATGACCAACAGATCCAAGCATTGAGGAACCAACAAGGCGGACCAAGTCGTCATAATCAGAACAACCTGGAAGATGAGGACATAGGTACCAATGAAGCTCGCAATGCCAATAACCCTCTCATCAATGCAGGGGGTGGTAACGAGAATGTCAGCGAAGACACAGGTGAAAGCCTAAAAATTAAAAACCTCGAGAGCAAAATCAATACATTGGTTTTCGCTCAAGAGACGAAAAAGACGGGCATTCCTTGTCCATACCCAAGAGAGTGGGAATCGATCCCATATCCGGCGAAGTTTAGTCTAATTAACTTCACACCGTTTAATGGGATGGGTTCACCCACTCAGCATTTGATTTACTTCAAATAGCACTTGGGAGTCATCTCTGGTAATGAGCCTCTGATGGTGCGGTCATTCGTGGGCACTCTTCGCGGAGCCGCCTTCGATTGGTATCGTCGCCTCAAGCCAGGAAGCATAAACAGCTGGGACGACATGGAGACTAAGTTCCTCACAAATTTCTTCGACGACGACACCGAGATCTCTATCGGATCGTTGCTCGACGAGAAGCAGAAAGACGGGGAGTTAGTCGACACCTTCGTCAAAAGGTTCCGGAACAAGGCGATGAATTGCCAGGACCCAATCACTGAGGAATTCATTCTCCAGACCTGCCACAACAACCTTTCGCTGGATGTGTTGGAAGCAATGGGCACAGCACCATCCAAGACATGGAATGATTTGAAGGTCCGAGGGGAGCAAGCTGAGCGATTCCTCAGGAGAAAGAAGGCGGAGAGAGGCCAACCGGCAACAAATCCTCCGAAGCAGAATTTCGTCCCAAAAGGGAAGGGTAAGGCACAGGTTAATGCAGTTGATGCTAATCAAACTTTCCAACTGCAACCTCAGCAGCAGCCGCAGCAGCGAGCGCCACAACAATCGCAGCCGCATTGGCAGCAACGGTCTCAGAAGCAAAAATCTTCAGAGCCGAGGTTTCCTAAAGTATACTCCTTCAAAGATGACGAGGTGCCCGCCATCTTCAAGTATTTGTTGGAGAATAATAAAATCCAGCTGCCAGCGATCGTGGATCAAGAGGGAGCTAGTAAAGTGACGGATCCAAAGTACTGCGCATACCACAGAGCGGTCCATCACCCTACGAGGTCATGCTACCATCTCAAGGACAAGATCCAGGCGTTAATTGATGTGGGCGTCATAACCCCGAAACCTGCCAAAAATGTAGGAGCAAACGCGGTGTCAATCAGTTTTGGATCGGTGCCTACAACTTGGTTCGAGCCAAAACGCATCACCAAAGTCGGGATGAAGATGGTGAATGATGACCCGCACGGACAGCGTCAAAAGGGACTCGTGCCACACACAGCCCCAAACGGCGAAATTCTCTGGGTTCACCCCGACCTGATTGAAGATGAACAATGGGCCGGATCGTCATCCAAGAAGAAATCAAAAGGGAAAGGCAAGTCTTGCTTCGGAGTCTCTGCTATCCCAGGAGAAGATGACGAAAGAATTCTGACTTTCCCGCTCTCCGAAGAAGAACAGGAAGTCTTCGCCACCAGAAGTGGGAACCAGTACCACTTCAACTATCCGCCGCCTAATGATCAGTTAGCTGAGCAGGGGGTGACCAAACGGGGACCAGCCAAGACTCTCACAGAGCTGGGGGTGATTGCAGTTCCTAAACCGATTGAGGAGGCTCGACGACAGCCGGCAGATAAACAAAAAGAAAAGAGGCCCGAGGAGGTTCAAAATCCGAAGCAGTCTCGTTTCAGTCGTCCGATTGGAAAGGATAAACCGGAGAGTTCGAAAACTCCGCGCAGCTTCGATATCATGGCTCAATTAGCCAATATTCTAGCACGGATAACGCTATATGAGTTGCTGCGATTGTCTAAGGAGACTAGAGAAGCTTTGCAAGAAGCCTTGGCCGATTCAGAAGCATTCCTCACTCGGATCAAACCGACGCCTGAGGAGCTAGAACTATTAGCTCAACAGTGCAATGTGGCAGCTAAGAACATTCCCTGCATCACCTTCACCAAAGAGGACATGCAGACGAAAAATTCAAACCATGATCGGCCCCTGTACTTCGTCGGGTACATTGGCTCCAGCGAAGTCAACCGAATCCAAGTGGATCCGGGTTCCGCTGTGAGTATTATGCCGCTTCGCCTGATGCATAGCCTTGGCATTCCAGTCAGCAAGTTGGCGTCTACGGGCACAGTCATTTACGGATTCAATACCAGCGGGTCAAGACCTTTGGGGAAGATCCGAATAAAGTGCCAAATGGGTGATCTGAAGACGGAGGTCACGTGTTACGTGATTGATGCTGAGACATCCTATAACTTACTACTGGGTCGGCCTTGAATCCATAGTAACGTTATAGTTCCCTCCACTCTACATCAGTGTTTGAAATATGTCGACACTGATGGAAGGGTCAGGACGGTGGTCGCGGATAAGCAACCATTCAAAGGGTATGAGAATTACTTCACTGATTTTCTCCTTTATGGTAATGAATCCGATACAGAACCATCGGTCCAAGGCACGGACAGCGGAGAAGAAGCTGATTCCGAAGCCGGATTCGATTACAATGGTGGTTTTGTTTTAAATGACATTGTACCCTTTGTAATCAATCTTGACGATGAACAGTCGTCAGATGGCAGTTATAACTGGCAACTTGCCAATATTGAAATAAAAGAGGATTTAGAGTACTCCTTGTCTCTTGATGATGTGGTGAAAGAATTGTATGATAACCCTGATTTGTATATGCCGCTCCGATCATCCTACGTAGCAAAAAAAAGCCCCCAGCATTCTTTCGGGACAACCCGGATTATTCCTGGCAGAATAGGAGGCGAAAAAGAAGTGATTTACGGTAAAGGAGAAAATCTTCCGTTGCCAGATCATTTCCTAAGAGAAGATGAGGATGAAGACAAATCTGGTCTACATTTATCCAAGTACAGTCCGAAAGCACGCAAGCTCAAGGAAAAACAGGGATATGATTTCACTCTCGGAGAAGGCTTATACTTCGATCGAGGTTCCCGTATCCCAGTCAAAGCGGCATATGTACCAAAAGGCAAACCGGATGACTATTACCGTCACAAGAGAGGCTTAGGCTATGTATCCTCATCTGATGACGAATGTGGTTGGCAAATCATCGATCAAATTGCTAATAAAGCTCAAGATAGGTACTTGCCAGATTCTTCAGCTGAGGACTCCGACACAAGTTTGGGAGAAATGATCAAGACCTTGATGTCGAACATGACTACAGCTGATCCATCTACGTTGGAGGACGACGATCAAATGCCAACGTGGGAGGACCCATGGGTTCATCACCTAAACATGCAATATGGTGATAGGTTCGAACAGAGAGAACCACCAACCGAAGACGAAGTAGTCCAAATTAACATGGGCGATGAGGCCAATCCAAAGCCCATATTCATCAGCGGTAGTCTTCCCCCAGATGAGAAGGAGGAATTAATTGCCCTTATCAGGGAATATATCGACGTCTTCGCTTGGAACTATGAAGACATGCCAGGGCTCGACCCCAATGTGGCAATGCACCGCTTCGACATCAAGCCGGATGCCAAACCTGTCAAACAACAGCAAAGATGGTTTCGTCCACAGATCATGGAAGCCATCGAGGCAGAGGTTAAGAAGTTGATCGACTCAGGATTTATCCGAGAGGAGCAGCATCTAGACTGGCTAGCTAATATTGTTCCGGTCATGAAGAAGAATGGCAAAATCAGGATTTGCATCGACTTCAGGAACCTAAACGAGGCGTGTCCAAAAGATGATTTCCCTCTCCCAATCACGGACGTCATTATCGACAATACGTGCGGATTTGAGAGGATGTCCTTCATGGATGGATTTTCGGGGTATAACCAAATCAAGATGCACCCGGATGATGAAAAGCATACAGCGTTCAGAACGCCCCTCGGTGTCTTCTGCTACACGGTGATGCCCTTCGGTCTAAAGAATGTTGGCGCTACATACCAACGAGCGATGACGAAGATTTTCCAGAAGCACCTCAGGAAAACGGTCGAATGCTACGTTGATGATTTGGTGGTAAAAAGCCGTAACAAAGAAGATCACATCGAAGACTTAAAGACGATGTTCGATCTCATGAGAAGTCATCAATTGAAGATGAACCCTACTAAATCCTTCCTTGGAATGTCCAGCGGAAAATTCCTTGGATTCGTCGTCACCACTAAGGGTATACACATCGACCCAGACAAAGTGAAGGCGATACATGAATTGCAACCCCCGAGGAATCTAAGAGAGCTCAGAGGATTGCAAGGGCGTTTAGCTTACATCCGGAGGTTCATCTCAAATCTTTCTGGGAAGTGCCAACCATTCTCTAAGCTAAACAAGAAAAGTGTCTCATTTATTTGGGATGATGCATGCCAAAAAGCACTTGAAGATATCAAGACATATCTGACAAATCCTCCTGTTCTTGTGGCACCAAAATCAGGTAAACCGTTCTTGATCTACATCAAGGCGATGAACCATTCGATAAGTGCTTTATTAGCACAAGACGATGATAATGGTCACGAACAGGCAGTCTATTACCTGAGTCGGACCTTGATAGGCGCCGAGTCTCGATATCCGATGATCGAGAAAGAATGTCTCGCGTTGGTATTCGCAGTACAGAAGATGCGACATTATTTGGTTGGTCAGATGATTTACGTCATTGCTAATGTTAATCCGGTACGGGTATTCATGGCCTAACCGGGTTCGATGAATTGGCGGTTAGCAAAGTGGGCCCTTCTCTTGTCCCAGTATGATTTGCACTTCAAACAGCAGAAGTCGGTCAAAGGACAAGCGATTTGTGATCTTTTGGCGGCAAGTCCAACAACAGATACGGTTGAAGTATATGATGACTTGCCAGATGAAACCCATGAGGTTAATACTACATCACACCGCTTCGAGGGCAGTTAATAAGGCAATAACCCCTGGATGTTCTAGAGTCTCCTCCGGAGTTGGAGTCGTCTTAGTTTCCCCAGGGAAGCACGTGATGCCTCGAGCTTATTCACTGACGAATCCATGTTCCAATAACATAGCCGAGTACAACGCGCTCCTCATTGGACTCAGTTTCGCCAAAGAGCTGGGGGTCGAATATCTCGAAGCTTTTGGGGATTCTCAATTGATAGTCAACCAAGTTCGTGGAGAGTACGAAGTTAGGAACCCAGATCTAATTCCGTACCACCAGGAAGCCATCAGAATGGCAGATTCTTTTGAAGAATTTTATATCGAATACATCCCGCGTCTCCAGAATGCTTATGCAGATGCACTGGCAGCACTAGCAGTATCACTTGTGCAACCGCTCGAAGCTGAACTGCTAGTCACAGTAAGATCACACCAACTCTGCATACCCATATACGATATGCATATCGAAGAGGAGGATGATAGAAGCGTAAACGCCAAAGAGGTGAACTCAACCCAAATCGGGTCTGAGTCCCGAGATTGGCGCTTTCCCATTATTGATTACGTCCAGTATGGCATTTTGCCGGAGGATGTAAAAGAAAAAGAATCTATTCGCCGAAGAGCACCACGGTTCTTTTACAATACCAAGACCCGCACATTATACCATCGAGGGTATGATGACTTGCTCCTCCGGTGCCTTTCGAACGAAGAAGCAAAAGAAGTTCTTAAGGAAGCACACAAAGGAGAATGCGGCACACATCAGCCCGGTCCCAAACTTTATGATCAAATCAGAAGAATGGGATATTTCTGGCCGACAATGATTCGTGACGCGATCGAGTACGCCCGAGAATGTCACGCTTGTCAACTGCATGCAAACTATATGCACCAACCACCGGAGCGGTTACATACGTCGACCACGTCCTGGCCATTCGAGACATGGGGAATGGACATTGTCGGTCCTATTTTTCCCCCTTCAGTCAAAGGCGATCGGTTTATCCTCGCTATCACCGACTACTTTTCAAAGTGGGCTGAAGCCATTCCGCTTAAAGAAGTGAAGACGAACAATGTCATCAACTTCATCAAGCATCATGTCATATACCGACACGGCGTGCCGAGACGGATCATTCATGACAACGGTCCGCAATTCATAAGCAACGCTTTCATCAGGTTCTGTGACAAATTCAAGATTTAAGATGTTTCGTCAACGGCTTATTATCCCGCCGCTAATGGTTTAGCTGAGGCTTTTAACAAGACGATCATCAAGATCTTATCAAAACTCGTGAAAACCAATAAGCGAGATTGGGACGATAAACTCGGCGAAGCGCTCTGGGCTTATCGCACCACCATACGCACGCCTACGGGAGCCACCCCATATTCGTTGGTGTACGGGTATGAAGCTGTGCTACCATTGGAGATTCAAATCCCCTCCCTTCGGATCGCTCTCGCAACGGAGATGACGACCGAAGAGCAACATCAGAAACGTCTCGAAGAACTCGAGAGGTTGGACGAAAGGCGCTTGGAAGCTCAACAACACATTGAGTTCTACAAGGCAAGAATATCCAGGGCTTTTGATAAAAGAGTCCGCCAAAGAAGCTTCAAGGAAGGAGATCTGGTCCTCGCCGCTCGTCGACCAATAATCCTCAATTCCAAGAAAAAAGGTAAATTCACACCCAAGTGGGAAGGACCGTTTGTAATAGACACAGTCTATTCAAACGGCGCTTATCGCTTAATTTCTCTAGAGGGTGTCAGGTAATTAATGCCAATAAATGGGAAGTTCCTGAAAAAGTACTATCCCTAGTACATTCAGAATAACTCATTTATCGGGAAGTTCCTTGAAGAATATTACACTTAATATTTTAGAGGATAACCCAAATTCATTTTCACCACCAAAATCCCTCACTGATCAAGTCCACTTGACAGTGAGTCCACCAAAAATGTTCTTCTGGCCCTCTTGATTCTCTCCATGAACAAGAGGTCCCTTTCAGCTCGGAGTCCCCTTTCGATAAACGAAAGAACTCCCTTCCTTTTCTCTTTGGTTAAACCTTCTCATGGTCATAACCGAAGTTAAAATTTCAATTCAATAAACGAAAAACTCATCTTCTGATCATATAACCAATCCTATAAAAGGTAAGTTTATCTAGATCTTCCGGATTCTCGGAGTGGAGATCCCACTTCCAGTTTCCTTCTTGCACTGGAAATAGAATATAAAATTCTTCCTTTCCCGAATCAAGGAATAGAATATAAAATTCTTCCTTCCTTGCTCGGGGAATAGAATATAAAATTCTTCCTTTCCCACACCAGCTCCTTTTCCAAAATGTAATAATTTAGGATTCATCATAGGAAGTTTATCCCGAATCCTAAGCAGGGATAAGTCTGCGCCTAACACGCGCTGCCGGTTTAGTCTTTTTCCACAGAAAAAGACACCAGAGTCCAATTCTGGGGTATTTTATCCTGAAACCTAAGTAAGGATAAGTCCGCGCCTAACACGCGCCGCCGGTCAGTTCTTAACCGTTAAAAGAACACTCGTCCACATATTCAACATTGTGGCAGGTTGTTATTAATAACACCAAAATCCATGCCTTACACGCATGGGGAATTTCATCCTGAATCCTAAGAAAGGATATTTCGACGCCTAACATGCGTCGCCGGTTTGATCTTTATCCGTAGAAAAAGATACCAGAGCCCGACTCTGGGGACCTTTATCCCAAAGCCTAAGTAGGGATAAGTCAACGTCTAATACACGTTGCTGGGTAGCCTATTCCCATAACAATGGCGAAGTCTACATATTCGAAGTTGTAGCACGAAGTCTAAGGGAGTTCATTCCTTTAGCGTAACGTCACATGCGGAACGGACTAAAACAATCCGCATGTAAGTCCGACTCAAACGATAGTCGGTAAGAACACATCAAATCCGTTAAAGGCTGAGGATTTGCCAAAAATCCTGAGTCAGCGTCTCATACACGTTGTTGTTTGGTCTTTTCACAGGAGAAAGACGAAGTCTACGTATTCAATGTCGTAGTACTAAAAGAGTTAACTCTTTTAGCTTAACGTTACATGCGAACGGATTTAGATAATCCACATGCTAGCCCGACTCAAACGGTAGTCGGTAAAGGCTAATCAAATCCGTTGAAGGCTGGGGGTTAGCCAAAAATCCTAAAGCCAACACCTAACACGTGTTGCCGGGTAGCCTATTCCCGTAACAATGGCGAAGACTATGTATTCGACATCATAACATAGAGTCTCAGAGAATTCAATCTCTGAGCGCAACGTTACATGCGAACGGATTTAAACAATCCGCATGCTAGCCCGACTCAAACGGTAGTCGGTAGAGGCTTATCAAACCCGTTGAGGGCTGGGGGTTTGCCAAAAATCCTATGAGTATTATGGTCAATCATTTCAAACAGAATAACGAATCATAATAAAAAATAAAGACGAAAAACAGTTTCACTAAGAGAACAAAAGTCAAAGTACTCAACAAACAAAATCATGCATCAAGCCCATGACCAAGAATCTGCTGACTGATCTTAGAAAGCTTCTCATCATAAGCTTGTCTGAGTTCAGCTCTAATGGACTCCTCGGTGGCGGTCGAAGTCTTCGTAGCATTCTCCCCTGTCTCGACTAGCTTCTGCTTCAAGGACTTCAACTCATCAGACAAAGCTGTGTAGGTTTGCTGATCCTGTGCTTTCGTCATCTGAAGAATACCCAAAGTCTCCTCTTCTTCGTGAAGTTCTCTTCTGAGCCGGTCTATCTTGGTCTCACAAGAGGTAATGGAAAAGTCGAGCTCGGCAAGTGAAGATAATCTAGTAGCAAGGCCGGTCTTAACTCGATCTACTCGGTCTCGCTGCATCTGAATCTCAAGCTCAGCGAGAATCTGAGTCTCGCGCAGTGACTGTAAGTGGGTATCCAGCTCAGCAGCAATAAATGAGGAAGCGCCTGCATCTTGGAGCTCACGAAACATCTGAAGCTCACGCTCTAGGCAATCGAGGTCGTCAACTATAGCATGTGCCAAATCTGGATATCCTGCTTCCCTTATCAAATTAACTTTGGAATCAAGGTAAGGCTTGAATTGGCGAAGGGAGGGTCCACCGTGGAAGAGCTTGCCAATCATAGCATTCATGAAGGAGAAGAAGGAGCGAAGTTCTATGCAGAGAATGATCTTTTCAGGATCGTCGTCTGATAGCAATTCCTTCACAAGGACATGGAGCCGAGAAGAAGGCCCTACACAAAGAAGGAGAAATTCGTCAGAAAAAGACCTTGAAGAAGAAGAAATAACATTCTCAGTTGTTTAATTCATACCCTCTTGAGTCACTGGGGGTAGTGGAGATGTAACGGCTGTAGGTGCATCAACTGGTGTAGTCGGTCTCACAGCTGGCTCAACAGGATCATCCTCGACAAAAGCTCCTGTCAAATACAAGATAGGATTCTCAGAGACATCACATTATAGATGCATTAGTCAAAATTGGCTAGTCCTATAATTAACTTGGGAGGAAGCACGTACTTTCAAAAGAATCATTCTCAAGATTCTTATCGAACGTGGGCTCAGAAAACATATCTCCGGGCAATTGTCCATCAAACTGAGGAGAGCTATACATGAAGTGGAGCATAGGAGTGTCCGCGATCAAGCCTTCCTCGTCAAAATCATCAATCGAGAAGTCTGACGCAAGAGAATATAAATACCAAAGAAGAATGAAGAGACTAAAACCAATAAAAAGTAGTTACCTTTTACAGGTGCATTAGCCTCTTAATTTCCAAAATCCTCGTTCGCCTCCTGCAAGTTATCTGAAGGAGCAAGAAGTACAGAGACAATTAGAGGATGCACAAACTCCTTTGTGTACCATCTAAAGATGCATTGTCGATGGTAGATGTACCTGGATCCGCAGAATCAGGTCCTACATCGACATCCTCCCCAATGTCAGCAACTCCTATAGACCTTTCTACCTGGGGCAGTGGCTCAGACTCACCAGGAGATATAGGAACGGGATCAGGACTCATCTCGCTCTCTCCACGTTCTCCTATATAGAGATGGAAAAGCATGAGTCAATATTATGAATAACCGAGAGAATGGTTTACAGGGTAGATGTTACCTCCGGCACTAGCAGGATCATCACCAGCCAAGTCCATATCAGAGGCTCGGGAAGCCGCACGCGGCTTGCGGGCTAATCTCTTCCGCCTGGCAGCGGGGATAATAGTCGAAGGTCTCGCCTGGGGAGAAGGACGGAACTCTTCTTCCTGGTCACTAATGGTCCCTGAAACATCAAACCATTGTCAGCTTTAATAATTCTGGAAAGCAGAAGAAAAAGATGAATGACTAACCTCGCTCGGAAAAGTCATCGTAATCTCCAGGATCTCCGCCTGAAGCCTCGTCTGCAGAATGGAATGTCCTTTGTCCCTCTTCATCAATCCGACGAGTCTTGTTCCGTGTCCTCTGTGACCGAGCATTCTCTCGAATCCTACGGGAATCAACTGTTAGGTCTTTTATTTTGATGATGATTTACAAACACCATTATTGGTGCCAATTGTGTATTGAGCCATATTGTAGATTCCAATTCATTAGCACCATGTTAATGGAGGATTGGATGGAATATGAGCTATAACGATGACATCTAAAGGAGGTGGAGGCAAAATGATGAAGCAACGCCTATCAAGAACATCATATGCTATATAGAAGCTTCATCAACTCATAAGCAATATCAAGACTCAAGAAAGATGTTTCTATGTGAGGGATATTGCTATTTTATTTTTTCTCTCTAGTACTTATATGTAGGCAAGTAATTGAAGATTTCTCTTGAAGCTTTATGGGATATTACATACACACATACACTTTCAAACTCAATTTTTAGTACCTGTGTCAAAAAGACATTTTCCACAAATACATGGACTCTTTTGCAAAATCTCTTTTCAAACAAGTATGGTAAAGTGTTTACAAACTATTTGGCAAGTTTCACATTTTTATGAATTTATTTGATACTTTTTATCAAGGTTTTAAAACAGGTTTTCTGTGTGTATGTTTATGAGTCGACTCATACATAGCAATGAGTCGACTCACAAACTGCTGCGTAGTTCCCTTTTTCTTTCTGCTGAGTCGACTCATAAGTTTCATGAGTCGACCCGACAGGTTGAGTCGACTCATGCCTAGCATAAGTCGACTCAAGAACTGCGCTGGAATATGTGTTTTGTTTCTGCTGAGTCGACCCATGACCTCATGAGTCGACCCATGCATGATGAGTCGACTCATGGATTTTATGAGTCGACCCATAAGCTGTTTTCTTGGTTGTAACGGTAACTTATGAGTCGACTCATAAACATTGATGAGTCGACCCATAACACTGTAACGGCTAGATTTCTGCTGAGTCAGAAATCCGATTTTCTTGGGATAACACCTGATCTCTTGGGGTTTTAAATGCTGTTTTCACTTCTTATAAATACCCAACTACCTCAACTACTTCAGTAACCAATCTTTAATTGCAAAATTGCTTGAGCTTAAGTTAATTGTTTTCAAAGAGCCCTAACTTTCATTTGCTCACACTAATCAAGAGTACACATCCCAAGCTTCAATTGCAATCTCTCTTCTTGCCATAGGCTGATTGTAAAGAGAGATATTTTCTTCCATTTGCTGCTGTTGTGAGCTTGATCTCGTGGAGATCTTTGTGTGGTTGTAAGATCTCAAGAGGAGATCGCTGTGTAGAAGAAGTTCCGGCTTCCAAACCGGTTGTGTAGTGAATTTCTCCTCGAGAGTGGGGAGCGGGGACGTAGGTCGGAGGACCGAACCTCGTGAACACATCGCGCGTCACAATTGGCTAACTATTTTCTATCCCTACTCTCTTATTATTGTTTTTATACTTCTTCTTGTGTGTGATTTGTTGTGTCAAGTTTTTAATTGTATTTCATTAGTCCATAAACCCTATTCACCCCCCCACTAGGGCCTTTCATCAACCTGAGAAGCTTCTTCAGCCTCTAGCTCTGCAATCGGCTTCACGGGGATAGTCTTATTGGCTGCTAACAACCACTTGCAGCTCAAGAAGGTGAGGTTCAACTGCCGATCAGCACTCGGGAGACTGAACTTGGCACCAGTACAGCCAGTCACGGTCCACAACCAAGCACGGAGACCATCCACCAGACCGCCGTGGGCCCGAGGCTGCTGATGAGGGTTCCCGACATAAAGCTGATCATAGCCAAACTGACGAGCGAATCGACAGGGTAGATATGGCTCTATGAAACACTGGTCCCTCACCCGAAAAGTCAAGTAACCTGGCCTAATGTTCACTAGCCAGTTGAAGCACCCGATGTCTAAGTGAGTCCGATACTCCCTTGGCCTCTCTTCGTCTATAAAACAATCACCGTATCGGCCGGAGAACTGCGGAAAACAAGTGGAAAATGTCCAACACTTGTGGACCTGCAGCTGCTGTCTAATCTCAGAAAATCCACGCCCTTCCCACTTGCCATTCTCAAGCAACTGTAGTAGGGGAACAGAGTAGTCCATGGCGCTCGGTACCGACATCATATCCGAACGGTGAAGGACGAACCAAGCCATCAAATAAGTATACGGGAGCTCCGTCTTAATGGTGGGAATCTGACCTGGCAAATCACTTTCCTTCCGTGTAAAGGCACCAGAAAGCTGTCGAAGTCCTCGATGAATGTCAGCTACCATTACCGAAAGAAGTGAAAGTTCTTTCTTGTAGGCGAGCTGGACTGCTGGGTAGAGCACTTCCAAGGGCAAGGCGTCACCAGACTGATATGGAACCACGCACTTCTTCAACCAAATAGCGAGATAACCGGCAAGAAGAGTCATCGGACGAATTGGTGCGGTCGCATGCCATAAGAAGGATTTGAACTTGGTCCCTGCAGGAAAACCACCCTCAAGACTGCTAGTGGTATAAGAATGAGCGTCAATCTTATTCAACAGACTGTTCACCCCTGAGGGAGTAAGTGGGGCCAACTCACAAATAGCCTCGCCAGAATTGCTCTCCAGATTCTCGAACAAATAATTTGCAAACTGCTTCAGACTCACAGATGCCTTGGTCCTCTTCGCTAAAGGCTCAAACTACGCCAAAGCAATGTGATAGTGATAAGTGAGATCCCATAGAGTCTCATAGCGATCGGGCATACGATCCTTCAATTGGTCCAATTCATGATTAGAGGGAAAGTACTCCTGGTATAGCATCTGTCCCATGGGCAAGCCAGAAACCCTGTGCATCTCGTGAAGAGCCAAGCCCAACTCCCCTTGCCTGGTCAGAAAGGTGTTCGAATCTGGATTATATAGCTCGAACAGAGCACAGAAATGCCGCGTGCTGACGGGCAAGCCATACATAGTGGCACGAACGGCTGCATACAAACCACAAGCGTGTAACTCCTCGCCCCATCGGCTCAAGGCGTACGTCGTCATACGAGTCCACCAAAACTTGTCCAAAGAATGGACCCAACCATAAATCCTGTGACGCGTCGCAGGCATCTCCCGTCCTAGCGCAGCGAGGCGATTCCTTAAAGTAGAAGCAGTGGCAAGGAACTCGTTACGTGGTGGTGTATCCAGCCCCAATACCCCAGGGTGCAATCCGGTGACATGACCCCTGCTCGAGCCAGGAAAAGCCTGATGAGTGATGTAGCCGCAATGGACGCTCTCATGCTCCTCCGTCAAGCGCCACGACATCTCCCGTGTCATAGCCTGACGCCTGAGCTCAGTCAACGAACGATGCCGAGGAATCTTCGGCAAATAGATGAAGCCACTGCCAGTCTTATGAAGCCACTGCTCGGCCTCAATAAACACGGCATCCGGGTCTTCGACAGAGTCGCCAAATAAGAAATCGCTCTTCCGAAGAGGCTGAATAGAACTAGCATCCTTCACGAAAGGTGCATCGGTAATCAACTGTCGGAGAGCTCGATGCCCACCTTCCCTCACCACTTGAGCAACCTCAGTTGATGTGCCCAAAGCGAATTGAGGAGTAACTGGAATGGGGGAAGGGTCGTCGGAAGTCGAATAGTACTCGCCACGACGCCCGTATACTGCACGAGACGAGAATGCTCCAGAAGGATACCCCACTGGAAACAAACAATTAAATACATGTTAGTCTCAATTGTAAAAGGAAATTGAACTCATCTTACAAATGGGTAAGATAGAGTCATGGCCTTATAAAGGGTGAGACGATTTGGCAACATTGTGCAATTACAAGATAGGGTATATTGATAATATATCCCTGCCTTATAAAGCACAATGTAGCGTCAAATCGCCCCCTTTATTTTGAGATATGGTTTTGACCAAGCAAAACATATCTTTAAAGCGTCGATCCTCACCAAGGAGAATCAAGGCTCTTCCCGATTGCCTCACCAAGGAGAACAACGTGGGGTAAAAGGACCAATTTGCAAATTTTCAAGAAAAAAGGGGCTAATTTGTAAAATTGCCAAATATGCCGAAAATAGCTCACCAGCGTAAGAAGGAGGCGCGCCATCAGCCGACGTAGCAGGGGAACGACCTCTCGAAGCACGCGACATGATGAGCTACAAAATAAATTAAGGGATCAGATCTAAAAAAAAGATCACTTTTTTATCAATTCTACCCCCCCTGAAAGAGAAGCTCGAGGCGCCAAATCTTAATCCTAACCCTCGCATGCGACCCCACAAATTCATAAATTGAATTAAGTGTAAAATAGGCTAAAATAGTGGAGGATTTACCTGAAGAAAAACTCGAGATCCAATAAAGATGAGATCTTTAAGGAAATTTGAACCACGCGCTCGAGTGGCCTGAAAGAAACTTTTTGTTTGGAGTTTTTTGGGAGATTTCTCAGTCTAAGATTCAAAGGAAGACTGGATCTAAGACAACTATGAGGGTTTCAAAGAGAATGGATGCTCGAGGGAAGAAAAATCAAGAAAAGAGGGGGGGGGGTTCGGCCGGCCCTAGGGAGAAAAGAAAAGAAAAAGAAAAAAAAGGGGGAACCTTTTTTTTATAGTGTAGACCAAGTTGAACCAGACCGGACCAGTCCAAATCAGTTTAAAAGGGGCTGAATCAAGCATCGAAACGATTTCAAATCGGCCGAGAGTTCAATACTTGGTTTATTCCTGCCTCTCCCACACATTCGGAAGGGTTGGACAATTTTTTGAGCCAAATTATTGCCTTTTTTGGTTCATTTTTAGGCCGGTTCAGCCCATTTTCAGGCCGGTTCAGCTCATTCAGATATGAGAAATACTCCGATAAGGTATACGAGTATAAACTATTCCCCGTTTTTGTTGAGAAGTTCCTGGAGAATATTTTTCTAAAAATATTCTTAAGGATAACTCAATAACACTACGTCGGACAACGCGTCGTAAATCGAGAGTCAGTTCTATGATTGAACCAACAAGCACGAGCTAAAGATTGAAAAATCAGGAATCGACTTCAAGTTCAAATTCCGACAACGGTCAGACAATAAATGCAGCACCGGAACCCTTACAGACGTTCGACAAAGCACCGAATAGCCTGAAGGATTGAAGGAATACAGAACAAAGGTCATTTCCAGGTCCCATTACACCGACTGAGGGTGAGGGCAATCATATCCAAAGCATTCCAGACTCCTCTATAAAAGAACGAGGCTGGAAAACTTTGGAGGGGGTATCTGTAGGCGTATAAAATTGTCTATAGGTCCCTTAGCACAGCTCGGCACGATAATTTGACAAAATCGACGAACATCGAGTGACGAGGCGACGTGATCAACGAATTGTACGCAAGCAACGGAATGTATTCGCGCGTAGAACTAATCCAACGGTTCGGAAAGTCAACGAGTCGTCCAACAACAAAATGGATTTGAACTCAAACACCGAGGCGGATTTACTGCCAAATGAAGACCCGGACTATCAAATCAAAGTCCGGACAAGTCAAACGAAAGAACCGGAAGACGGGAAACGACGGAAAACACCTCAGGGTGGCTCGGCCACCGCCGAGCCACCCTGAGGTGGCTCAGCAGCCGAGCCACCTCAGGGTGGCTCGGCCCAGTGCCGAGCCACCCTGTGGTGGCCGACCAGATCTGTGCCAAATGCACAGATCTGGTTGCCTATAAATAGGCCAGGTGGTTCATCATTTGAGAGGACTTCGGAAAGAACTTTTGGAGAGCCGAAACTCTGCCGGATTGAGACCTCGTGCTTGAGTTTTTGAAGGCTTGAAGACTTGGACAATCGGATCTGGTTCTTGGCGAGCACCCGCATCACAAAAGGCAGGAGTTCGAGAGGATCGAGATCTCAGATCTACGTTGCTACACTCCGGATCAAAGCTTGGTCTTTGATCCCGAGGTTTGAGCGGTTGTTTCCTTGGTGAAACAATCCCTCCGGCTATTATTTCCTTGGTGAAATAATACCCGTAATATTGCGTAGATCTGCTTGGATCCAGATCGTGCGGTGGTCAACGGATTAACCATCGGCGCAGGCAAACAACCCACAAAGCGAGCGACCGCAAAACAGGAACTCGCGATTTGTTCGACAAAAGAGAAAAGTTGTAATTTTTATTTTTTTGATTTTCATTGTAACCGGATCTTATAAAAGACCGGATCTTTCTGTAACCCAAAAAGTTGTTATTGAAGAGTGCAATGGAATAGTCAATGAAGAAAACACCAATTTTTCCCGCGAATAATTGATAAAGTATAGAACCTTATGGCACAGTATAGCACTTTATGGAAATAGTATAACACCTTATTTATAAAATATAGTACTTTATGGTCTCTGGAAATTCTACAACTTAGTGGGATTATCTAAATCAGTTTTTTCGGAGCAATGCAAACATCAATGACCTATATTATGTGTTGCATGATCGATTATCCACCTCGACGAGAGGTCCTCACTCAATTTTCCTGCTTTTGAAAAAGTACAGCAATTTACGGGAAACTATAGCAGCTTATTGATAAAGTATAGCACCTTATGATAAACTATAGCACTTTATGGCAGTAGTATAGCACCTTATTGATAAAGTATAGCACCTTATGATTTCTGAAAATTCTGCCACTTAGTGGGATAAACTAAATCTGTTTTTCCGGAGCAACGCAATTTCTCGAAGACCTATATTATGTGTTGCTTGATCATTTATCCACCTCGACGAGATGCCCTCACTAAATTTTCCAGCTTTTGGAAAAGTATAGCACTTTATGAGAAAGTATAGCAGTTTATTGTTAAAGTATAGTACCTTATGGCAAAGTATAGCCATTTATGACAATAGTATAGCACCTTATTGATAAAATATAGTACTTTATGGTCTCTGAAAATTCTGCAACTTAGTGGGATAATCCAAATTAGTTTTTTTTGGAGCAATGCAGACACTCGATGACCTATATTATATGTTGCTTGATCGATTATCCACCTCGATAAGAGGTCCTCCCTTAATTTTCCAGCTTTTGGAAAAGTATACCACTTTAAGGGGAAGTATAGCAGCTTATTGATAAAGTATAGCACCTTACGGCAAACTATAGCACTTTATGGCAATAGTATAATACCATATTGATAAAGTATAATAGCTTATGATCTCTTGAAATTCTACCACTTATTGGGTTAAACCAAATTTGTTTTTTTCAGAGCAATGCAAATACTCGATGACCTATATTATGTGTTGCTTGATCATTTATCCACCTCGACGAGAGGTCCTCACTCAATTTTTTAGCTTTTAGAAAAGTATAGTACTTTATGGCAAAGTATAGCAGGTTATTGATAAAGTATAGAACTTTACTGCAATAGTATAGCAACTTATTAATAAAATGTAGTACTTTATGGTCTCTGGAAATTCTGCAGGTTAGTGGGATAATCCAAATCAGTTTTTTCCGAGCAATGCTAACACTCGATGACCTATATTATGTGTTTCATGATCGATTATCCACCTCGACTAGAGGTCCTCGCTCAATTTTCTAGTTTTTGAAAAATTCTAGCACTTTACGAGAAAGTATAGCAGCTTATTGATAAAGTATAACAACTTACGGCAAACTATAGCACTTTATGGCAATAGTATAACACCATATTGATATAATACCTTATGATCTCTTGAAATTCTACCACTTATTAGGTTAAACCAAATTTGTTTTTTTCAGAGCAATGCAAACACTCGATGACCTATATTATGTGTTGCTTGATCATTTATCCATCTCGACGAGGGGTCCTCTCTCAATTTTCTAGCTTTTAGAAAAGTATAGCACTTTATGGCAGTAGTGTAGCATCTTATTAATAAAATGTAGTACTTTAAGGGCTCTGGAAATTATGCAGTTTAGTGGGATAATCCAAGTCAGTTTTTTCTGAGCAATGCAAACACTCGATGACCTATATTATATGTTGCTTGATAGATTATCCACCTCGATGAGAGGTCCTCGCTCAATTTTCTAGTTTTTGGAAAATTCTAGCACTTTACGGGGAAGTATAGTTGCTTATTGATAATGTATAACACCTTACGGCAAATTATTGCACTTTATGGTAATAGTATAACACCATATTAATAAAGTATAGCACCTTATAGTCTCTGGAAATTCTGCCACTTAGTGGGATTAACCAAATCTGGTTTTTTTTTTTTGGAACAATGCAAATACTTGATGACCTATATTATATCTTGCTTGATCATTTATCAACCTCAATGAGAGGTACTCACTCAATTTTCCTGCTTTTAGAAAAGTATAACACTTTATGGCAAAGTATACCAGCTTATTGATAAAGTATAGTACCTTATGGAAAAGTATAACACTTTATGGCTATAGTGTAGCACCTTATTGATAAAATATAGTACTTCATGGTCTCTGGAAATTCTGCAGCTTAGTGGGATAATCCAAATCAGTTTTTGCTAAGCAAAGCAACACTCGATCACCTATATTATGTGTTGCTTGATCGATTATCCACCTCGATGAGAGGTCCTCGCTCAATCTTTTAGCTTATGGAAAAGTATAGACCTTTATGGGAAAGTATAGCGCTTATTGATAAAGTATAGTAGCTTACGGCAAACTATAGCACTTTATAGCAATAGAATAGCACCTTATTGATAAAGTATAACACCTTATGGTCTCTATAAATTTTGTCACTTTGTGGGTAAACCAATTTAGTTTTTTCCCGAGCAATGCATACAATCGATGACCTATATTATGCGTTGCTTGATCAATTATCCACCTCGATGAGATGTCCTCGCTCAATTTTCAAGCTTTTGAAAAAGTAAAGCACTTGTATTATGTGTTTCTTGATCAATTATCCACATCGACGAGTGGTCCTCGCTCACTTTTCTAGCTTTTGAAAAAGTATAGCACTTTATGAGAAATTATAGCAGCTTATTAATAAAATATAGCAACTTATGACAGAGTATAGTACCTTATTAATAAAATGTAGTACTTTATGGTCTCTAGAAATTCTGCAGCTTAGTGGGATAATCCAAATCAGTTTTTTTTTACCAATGCAAACACTCGATAACCTATATTATGTGTTGCTTGATCGATTATCCACCTAGACGAGAGGTCCTCGCTCAATTTTCCTGTTTTTGGAAAATTCTAGCACTTTACGGGAAAGTATAGCAACTTATTGATAAAGTATAACACCTTACAGCAAACTATAGCACTTTATTGCAATAGTATAACACCATATTGATAAAGTATAGCACCTTATGGTCTCTGAAAATTCTGCCACTTAGTGTGATAAACCAAATTTGTTTTTTCGGAGCAATGCAAATACTCGATGACCTATATTATGTGTTGCTTGATCATTTATCCACCTCGACGAGAGTTACTCACTCAATTTTCTAGCTTTTAGAAAAGTATAACACTTTATGGTAAAATATAGCACGTTATTGATAAAGTATAGTACCTTATGGAAAAGTATAACACTTTATGGCTATAGTGTAGTACCTTATTGATAAAATATATTACATCATGGTCTCTGGAAATTCTGCAGCTTAGTGGGATAATCCAAATTAGTTTTTTCTGAGCAATGCAAACACTCGATGACCTATATTTTGTGTTGTTTGATCGATTATCCACCTTGACGAGAGGTCCTCGCTTAATTTTTTAGCTTATGGAAAAGTATGGAACTTTATGGGAAAGTATAGCAGCTTATTGATAAAGTATAGCACATTACGGCAAACTATAGCATTTTATGGTAATAGTATAGCACCTTATTGATAAAGTATAACATCTTATGGTCTCAAGGAATTCTATCACTTAGTGGGTAAACCAAATTTGTTTTTTCGGAGCAATGTAAACAATCGATGACCTATATTATGTGTTGCTTGATCAATTATTCACCTCAATAAGAGGTCCTCGCTCAATTTTCCAGCTTTTGAAAAAGTATAGCACTTGTATTATGTGTTGCTTGATCAAGTATCCACATCGACGAGTGGTCCTCGGTCACTTTTCTAGCTTTTAAAAAAGTATAGCACTTTATGGGAAAGTATAGCAGCTTATTAATAAAATATAGTAACTTATGACAGAGTATAACACTTTATATCAATAGTATAACACCTTATTGATAAAGTATTGCACCTTATGATCAATTATCCACCTCGACGAGAGATCCTTGCTCAATTTTCTATCTTTTGAAAAAGTATAGCACTTTACGGGAAAGTATAGCAGCTTATTAATAAAGTATAGCACCTTATGACAAAGTATAGCACTTTATGGCAATAGTATAACACCTTATTAAAAAAGTATAACACTTTATGGTCTTTGAAAATTCTGCAGCTTAGTGAGATAAACCAAATAAGTTTTTTCGGAGCAATGCAAACACTCGTTGACCTATATTATGTGTTGCTTGATCAATTATCCACATCGACGAGAGGTCCTCGCTCACTTTTCTAGCTTTTGAAAAAGTATAGCACTTTATGGGAAAGTATAGTAGCTTATTAATAAAATATAGCATCTTATGACAAAGTATAGCATTTTATGTCAATAGTATAACACCTTATTGATAAATTATAACACCTTATGGTCTCTGAAAATTCTGCCACTTTAGTGGGTAAACCAAATCAGTTATTTTTAGAGCAATACAAACACTCGATGACCTATATTATGTGTTGCTTGATCAATTATACACCTCGACGAGAGGTCCTTGGTAAATTTTCTAGCTTTTGAAAAAGTATAGCACTTTACGGGAAAGTATAGTAACTTATTAATAAAGTATAGTATTTTATGGCAAAGTATAGCACTTTATGTAATAATCCATTTGTTTTATGCCAATAAGTTTCTTTTTTTTAGCCCACATGAGGTAAGGTTTTGAAAAAAAAAA
>BQKN01062895.1:131595-156541 GCA_022839385.1 Asparagus kiusianus | reverse complement strand
GTGAAACTAGAAGTGGGATCTCCACTCCGAGAATCGAAAAGATTCGGGTAACCCTAACTGTCGTAAGGTTTGGTTACTCGAATCGAAAGGTTCAAACGACCCTAACTGTCGTAAGGTTTGGTCATTTGACTCTGAAGAGGAAGAATTTTATATTCTATCTTCAGCAGGAAAGGAAACTCGAGGTGGGATCTCCACCCCCAGGATCCGACAGGTGAAACTAGAAGTGGGATCTCCACTCCGAGAATCGAAAAGATTCGGATAACCCTAACTGTCGTAAGGTTTGGTTACTCGAATCGAAAGGTTCAAACGACCCTAACTGTCGTAAGGTTTGGTCATTTGAATTGAAAGTGGACCTCTCGTTCATTGGAGGAATCGAGAGGGGATTTTGGCTTTGGTCCTAACTGTAGTAAGGTTTGACCAAGTGGGGAGTGTGAGAATGATCATAACCGAAAGAAGGTTTGATCACTTGATTTGTGGACCTCTCGTTCTTTGGGCGAATCGAGAGGGGGATTTGGCTTTGGCCCTAACTGTCATAAGGTTTGACCAAACTGGAATGGTGTGGTGGAGACTATGAGTAGTCAGAAACCACTGAAAGTTCTGCGAGGGGAGAATCAATGATTTAGATCTCATCTCAGCAAAAGAGTGTTTGTGAGAGTTAAATTCCGACAGACAAGAATATTCGGAATTTGAATATTGATTTCTTGCTCATCAGCGACCGGGTTATCCCTAAGAATACCCCGAAGTGGTATCCTTCCGGGAACTTCCCGGTACCTCAATTCCTCTGAGGATACTAAGGATAGTACCTCTTCAGAAATTTGCCATTTATTGGCATCATGAGCCTATCACCATCTTTGGTGACTAGGCGATAGGCGCCGTTCGAGTAAACTGTTTCTACTACGAACGGTCCCTCCCATTTGGGTTCAAATTTGCCTTTCTTCTTGGAGTTAAGGATCATAGGACGTTTCTCGGTTAAGACCAAGTCCCCTTCCTTAAAACTCCTTTGTCGAACCTTTTTGTCGAAGGCTCGAGAAATTCTGGCTTGGTAAAACTCGATGTGCTGTTGAGCTTCCAAGCGCTTTTCATCGAGCATCTCGAGTTCTTCGAGGCGCTTCTGATGCTGTTCTTCGGTCGTCATCTGGGTTGCGAGAGCGATCCGAAGAGATGGAATTTGAATTTCCAAAGGGAGAACGGCTTCACATCCATACACCAATGAGTATGGGGTTGCGCCGGTCGGTGTACGCACCGTGGTACGATAGGCCCATAGAGCCGCGCCGAGCTTATCATCCCAATCTCGCTTGCTATTCTTCACAAGCTTTGACAAGAGCTTTATGATAGTCTTGTTGAAGGCTTCAGCTAACCCGTTTGCTGTGGGGTTATAGGCTGTTGACGAGATGTCCTGAATTTTGAACTTTTCGCAGAACCTTATGAAGGCGTTGCTGATAAATTGGGGACCATTGTCATGTATGATTCGTCTTGGAACACCATGCCTGTAGATGATATGGTGCTTGATGAATGCAATGACGTTGCTCGTCTTGACTTCTCTGAGTGGGACTGCCTCAGCCCATTTGGAGAAGTAATCAGTAATCGCCAGGATGAACCGATCGCCTTTAACCGAAGGGGGGTTTATAGGACCAACAATGTCCATTCCCCAGGTCTCGAACGGCCATGACGTAACCGAAGGATGTAGATGTTCCGGAGGTTGGTGCATGTAATTCGCGTGTACTTGACACGCGTGACACTTCCGAGCATATACGATTGCCTCATGCATCATAGAGGGCCAAAAGTATCCCATTCTTCTGATGCGATCATAGAGCTTGGGACCGGGTTGGTGCGCACCGCACTCTCCTTCATGTGCCTCTTTAAGCACTTCTTCAGCTTCTTTGGTTGATAGACACCGTGCCAACACGCCATCATACCCCCTGCGGTATAGCGTTCGATTCTCTGTATTATAGTAGAATCTTGGAGCTCTTCGTCTGATCGACTCTCTCTCCTTCACATCTTCTGGCAAGATTCCGTGTAAGACGTAGTCGATGATGGGGAATCGCCAATCCCGGGGTTCAAACTCAGCCTGAGTTGTGTGCACCTCCTGGGCCTCTTCCTCCTTGCCATTTTCATCATGAAGTGGCACTAAGAGTTGGTGCGTTCCTACCGTAACAAATTGCTCTGTTCCGGGAGGTTGTGCCAAGGACACAGCTAAAGCTGCTAACGCATCTGCATAGGTGTTCTGTAGTCGCGGAACGTGCTCGATGAAGAACCCTTCAAACGATTCCGCTAGCTCCACCGCCATCTTGTGGTATGGTAGCAAATCCTGACTTCGGACTTCGTACTCCCCTTGCACTTGTTTGACGATTAGTTGAGAATCACCGAAGGCTTCGAGATACTCAACCCCCAGCTCTTTGGCGAAGTTGAGTCCTATAATCAGTGCGTTATACTCTGCCACGTTATTCGAGCATGGCTCAGTTAATGAGTAGGCTCGAGGCATGACATGTTTTACTGGGGAAACTAAGACCACTCCAACTCCGGAGGAGACCCTAGAACATCCAGGAGTACCTGCGGCATTAGCTGCTCGTGAAGCGCCGTCGAAGTACAAACGCCACACTTGTTGATGTGAAGTTGCGTTGACTTCGTGGGTTTCATCAGGTAAATCGTCATATATCTCGGCGGCGTCCGTAGTTGGATTAGCTGCTAAGAGATCACAGATGGCCTGTCCTTTTACTGACTTCTGCTGTTTGAAGTGCAGATCGTATTGGGACAAGAGTAAAGCCCACTTTGCTAATCGCCAGCTCATGGAAGCCGGTTGAGTCATGAACACTCGGACCGGGTTAACTTTAGAGATGACATATATGGTCTGTCCGACCAAGTAATGCCGCATCTTCTGGATGGCGAACACTAAGGCTAGGCATTCCTTCTCAATCATGGGATATCGAGATTCTGCGCCCACCATGGTTCGGCTTAAGTAATATACCGCCTGTTCGTGACCGTTATCGTCATCTTGTGCAAGCAATGCACTTAATGAGTGGCTCGTCGCCTTGACATAAATCAAGAACGGTTTGCCCGATTTCGGTGCAACGAGTACGGGAGGTTTCGAGAGATATTCTTTGATGCTCTCGAACGCCTTTTGACAGGCCTCGTCCCATACGAATGACACGCCCTTCTTCGTGAGCCTAGAGAACGGTTGGCATTTTCCTGAAAGGTTCGAGATAAACCGACGGATATAAGCTAATCGCCCTTGCAATCCTCTGAGTTCTTTAAGGTTCCTCGGAGGTTGCAATTCATTGATCGCCTTCACTTTGTCCGGATCAATGTGAATACCTTTGGTGGTGACGACGAATCCCAAGAATTTTCCACTAGCCATTCCGAGGAAAGACTTGGTAGGGTTCATCTTCAACTGATGGGCCCGCATCAAATCGAACATGGTCTTCAAGTCTTTGATGTGATCATTCTTATCACGACTTTTCACGACCAGATCGTCCACGTAGCATTCGACGGTCTTTCGGAGATGTTCCTGAAAGATCTTTGACATAGCTCGCTGATATGTAGCACCTGCATTCTTCAAGCCGAAGGGCATAACTGTGTAGCAGAATACGCCCAGAGGTGTTCGGAATGCGGTGTGCTTTTCATCATCTGGATGCATCTTTATCTGGTTATAACCAGAGAAACCATCCATGAAGGACATCCTCTCGAACCCGCACGTATTGTCGATGATAACATCCGTGATGGGGAGAGGAAAATCATCTTTTGGACAAGCTGCATTGAGGTCCCTGAAGTCAATGCATATCCGGATCTTCCCGTTCTTCTTTAGGACCGGAACGATATTGGCAAGCCATTCGGGATGTTGTTCCTCTCGGATAAATCCTGAATCGACGAGCTTCTTGACTTCAGCTTCGATTGCTTCCATCATTTGCGGACGAAACCGTCGTTGTTGTTGTTTGACTGGTTTAACCTCCGGCTTGATGTTGAGACGATGCACTGCTACGTTTGGGTCGAGACCTGGCATGTCTTCATAATTCCAGGCGAATACATCGATATACTCCCGGATAAGAGAAATCAACTCCTCCTTCTCTTCAGGTAGGAGGCTATCGCTGATGAATATTGGCTTTGGATTCTCCTCGGTGCCCATATTCACCTGAACGACTGGGTCTTCGGTAGGAGGCTCTCTCTGCTCGAACCGGTCTCCATACTGCATGCTTAAGTGATGAACCCACGGGTCTTCCCATGTCGGCATCTCATCATCTTCTTCCATTGTCGTTGGATCAACCGTGACCATGTTCGACATTAGCTTCTTAAACACTTCACCAAGACTAGTGTCAGAATCCCAACCCGAAGAGTCGGAAGAATATCCCTTCCTAGTCTTGTTAGCAATCTGGTCGATGATTTGCCAGCCACACTCATCATCTGATGAGACATAGCCTAGACCTCTTTTGTGGCGGTAGTAATTATCGGGTTTTCCCTTCGGTACATAGGCCATCCGGGGTGGAACCCGTGGACCTCGACCAAAGAAAAGACCTTCTCCGATCTTGAAGTCATAGCCATGCATTTCCATCATGTTGCGTGCTTTCGCATCGTATTTGGATAGATGACGAGCTGGTTTATCATCGTCGTCTTCCTCTTCCATGAAGTGGTTGGGTATCGGAGATGCTCTTCCTTTACCGTAGACAACCTCCTTTCCACCCCCAATCCCTGCGGGGATGATGAGTGTTGTTCCGCAAGGGTCGCGTACCTGCTTCTTCGTCAAACAAAATGATTGAAGAGGCATATATAAATCAGGGTTAGCATAGAGTTCGTTGGTGATATCATCAAGACCCGTCGAGTACTCTAAATCATCATTTATTGATAGTTCTTCGGCAAGTTGCCAATTACAACTATCTTCCGATGATTCATCATCGTCAAGATTGATTACAATGGGTACAATGTCGTTTAAAACAAAACCGCCATCGTAATCAAGCCCTGGTTCGGTATCAGCTTCATCACCGCTATCCGTTCCTTGGGCCGATGGTTCAGTATCGGATTCAGCGCCGTATAAAAGGGAATCGGTGAAGTAATTCTCCAATCCCTTGAACGGTTGCTTATCCGCGACCACCGTCTTGACTTCATTATCTGTGCCTACATATTTGAAGCACTGATGCAGCGTTGACGGGACTATAAGGTTACCGTGGATCCAAGGCCGACCCAACAGTAAATTATAGGACGTTTCCGCGTCAATCACATAGCATGTGACCTCCGACTTCAAATCCCCGATCTGGCACTTAACTCGGATCTTCCCCAAGGGCCTAGACCCGCTGGTGTTGAATCCGTAGATCGTCGTGCCAGTGGACGCTAATTTGCTAGTCGGGATTCCGAGATGATGCATCAATCGGAATGGCATGATGCTCACAGCGGAACCCGGATCGACTTGGATCCGGTTGACAACGCTGGAACCAATGTGCCCGGTGAAGTACAAGGGCCTATCATGATTGGAGTTCTTTGTCTGCATGTCTTCTTTGGTGAAAGAGATGCAGGGGAAGTGATGTGCCGCCAGATTGCAATGCTGAGCCGGCGACTCCGGTTCCTCGGAAGATGGTTTGATCTGAGTCAAGAAGGCTTCGGAATCACTCAAGGCTTCTTGCAGCGCCTTCCGTGTATCCTTCGACAATCGCAGCAACTCGTATAGAGTTATCCTGGCCGGGATATTGGCCAATTGCGCCATAATGTCGAAATGGGGCTGAGAGCTTGCATTCCCCGGTTTGTCTCGTCCAATTGGATTATTGAATCGAGACGGCCTCGGGTTCTGAGCTTCTTGACGTACGGGCTCTTTTCCCTTATCCTTCTGTGGGATCCTTTCCGTAGCCACCGCAGGTGTTGGGGGAATTGCTGAAATTCCCAACTCTGCCAGCGTCTTGGAAGGTGGGGTTTTGGTACCCAATTGCTCAGTAGCCTCCGGATACTTGAAGTGATACTCATTCCCGCTTCGGGTTGTGAAAGCTTCTTGCTCATCCTCGGAAAGTGGGAAGGTTGGAATTTTGTCATCATCCACCCCCGGTATGGCAGAAGCACCGCAGCACGATTTGCCTTTCCTCTTCGACTTCTTTTTGTTCTTCGTGGAAGAGGTCCCGGCCCATTGTTCATCTGCGATCAGGTCCGGATGAACCCACAAGATTTCGCCATTTGGGGCTGTGTGTGGCACAAGCCCTTTCTGGCGCTGCTGGTGTGGATCATCGTTCACTGTCTTCACCGCCGCCTTGATCACCGACTCGTGTTGGAACCAACTCGAGGGTACGGATCCAAAGCTAATGGACACGGTATTTGCACCCACCTTCTTCTCCTTGGGCTGTTTCATAGTGATGACCCCAACATCGATCAGGGCCTGAATCTTATCCTTGAGAGCGTAGCACACCTTGGTAGGATGGTGCACTGCTCGGTGGAATGCGCAGTATTTCGGATCGTTGACCCTCTTGGCATCTTCCTGATCCTGAATTGGCGGCAGTTTGATCTTGTTGTTCTCCACGAGGTATTTGAAAATACCCGGGATTTCATCCTCTTTGAATGAGTAGACTTTCGGGAACCTCGGCTCCCCAACCTTCTGCTTCTGGGGCTGCTGTTGCCACCTGGGTTGTTGAGGCGCCCTCTGCTGCTGCTGTTGCGGCTGCTGGGGCTGTTGAGGCTGTTGCGGCTGTGCTTGCACCTCAAAGACCTGATTTGCGACCACCGCATTTGCATGCGCCTTCCCTTTACCCTTGGGGGTAAAACTTGGTTGCGGGGCATTGTTGGGTATTTGTCCCCTCTCTGCCTTTTTCCTCTTGAGGAATCGTTCGGCTCGCTCTCCCCGCATCTTCAAATCCTTCCAGGTTTTGGACGGCGCCATTCCCATGGCTTCAAGGATGTCGAGCGTCAAATTGTTGTGGCAAGTCTCGAGGATGAAATCCTCGCTGACCGGATCCCTGCAATTCATAGCCTTGTTGTGGAATCTCTTCACGAAGTTTTCAACCGTCTCGCCGTTCTTTTGTTTTTCATCGAACAGCGTGCCGATTGAAACCTCGGTGTCATCATCAAAGAAGTTTGTTAGGAACATGTCCTCCATGTCATCCCAGCCGTTGATGCTCCCAGGCTTGAGACGGCGGTACCAATCGAAGGCAGCTCCGCGAAGAGTGCCAACGAATGACCGCACCATGAGGGGCTCATTTCCGGAAATGATTCCTAAATGAGACTTGAAGTATATTAAATGCTGGGTAGGGGAACCCTTCCCATCAAACGGCGTAAAGTTAATCAGATTAAACTTTGCCGGATATGGGATCGATTCCCACTCCCTCGGATATGGGCAGGGTATACCGGATCTTTTTACCTCCTGTGCATTCATCAATGCATTGATCTTGCTCTCCAGGTCTTTCATCTTCCTGTCCTCACTCGTCTCGGTCTTCGAGTGGCTTCTGGGAGAGGCGGCGTGGTCCTCTTTTGCATTTTCTTCTGCGGGACCACCCCCAGTGTTGGTATTGACGGGAGGAATGTTGACATTATCCGCTTCCCGTTCATGCTCCTCTGGATTGCGTTGGCTCGGTTCTCCTTGGTGAACCGTCATTGCCGCGATCTGTTGATCGTGCATCTCCCTCATCCGCTGCATGGCCATCTCCATTTCAAATTTGAAGCTTTCCTTTTGCTTGGCTAGGGCTTCTTCAAGTATCTTCGACATTTGCTCGGCGCTGATCATGAGCGACTCATAAGGTTGGCCTGCACTTGAAGCCGTGTCATCGGATGCGACGGCGGAGCAGGTATCAGAATCAGCATCGGATTCCTCCTCTTCTAGGGAAAGTCCCTTGTGTACTCTTGGGTAAGTGTTTCGTTTGATAGTTCCCGACCGTAGCCACGTCATGCATCGGGATGCCTCGGCAAGCTGATCCAAGTTGAGACGTGGTGTTGATCCCCCTCTGCCGGTCATGTTGACTGACACTTTTGAGTATTCATCCTCTCGGCGGAGCGGTTTCTTCTTGTGGAAACGCTTCGGCTTGGAGAGTCTCTCGAACACCGAGATTCTTGTTGGGGTCTGAGTACAGCAACATTCGGACAATACTGCCTTGATAATGTTGGCACACGGGCAGTGGGACTCCTGCATGTACCTCTTTCGAGATTTTTCCACACCCCCAGCCCTGTAGTACAGCTCATCAGCTTGATAGCTGGAGCAATCTACAGAGTGCTGGTGGATGTCCCTCGGTATAACACGCTCATCCTCAGATGAGTGTGTTTCCCTTTGGGAATACAAAAATTGGCTAGACTTTTCAAGAGTGGCCCGTTCAATTTTACGCTTTTGGGAGCGTAGAAACCGAACGGGCTCTTTCAGTTCGGCTCGCAATTCAGTGCGGCCGGTGATAGGGGCTTTCCCTTTGTCAATATTCTTGGGGGGATTGATTCCACCCCCAGTCTGGATTTTAGTTTGGGGACCTTTCAATGGTCCCAGCCGTTCTTTGACGGGTATTCTGCCTCGGTTCTCCTGTAAGGGACCGAGACGACTCGTCAAAGGAAGCTGGGATCTTGAATGATCCCCTTTTTTACCTGGCCCTGTTGAGGGTGCCGGTACGGGAGGAGTAGGCTCTGATTTGGTTGAACTCTGGGCGATAGTCTTGCCCTTCTTGGTTTGAGGTGTTGGGTTTGCCTTGGGCACCCACACCGATTTGCTCTTGGATGGCGTTTTGACCGCCGATTCTTGCTGCATCTCCTCTGCCTTCTTTAGGAGGAGCCGGGCATGTGCAAGTAGAGCACGGCGCTTCTTGATTCGCTCCTCGAGCGTGGAGCGGTTCCTCTTGACGCGGATCCACTCATTCGCTCCTGATTTGGAGGGGAAGTTGATTACCTGCCGCTGCTCTTGTCGCTGCCTCGACTTCAAGTCCTCTGCATAGCGCACTCCATCCTTTGACTCCTTGGCCTTGGCGAGCTGTTGAGCGAGACGTTGGCGACGTCTTTGAAGCGCTCTCTTTGATGGAGTTGGAGCAGCATCACCTATCGCCTTTGTGGCGGTTGGATCTACGTTCTTGACCACACTGATTGACGCAAAGCCGTTGTGTGGTGCAAGTGTAGTGGCAGCGACGGCGGGGTCTTGAATTGAGGAGTTGGAGATCCCGCGAGCCCTTTTTGGAGATGAATTCCTCCTGCGCCGGTGCGGAGAGGCAGATCTGGAGGAGGAGGAGGAGAGGTACTCTTCGAACTTTTTCTGATCGAATTCGTATTCGATCTCTTCATTCACCCGGATCTTGAAGGCCGGTTGCGTCACTCCGATCTCGGCAGCGAGGTCGGCGGCTCCCACTGTGGTCACCAGCTTGTTTTCGGTAAAAGTTGCTGTTTTCATTACTTGTTCTCTTTTTCGAGATCTGTTACAACTTCAGGCGTTACAACAGAATTTAAATGAAAACAAAGATTACAACTTAAACGAAAATAAACACGAGAGCCCGGTTTGGTACGGTCTCGCTTGCGTGGGTTGTTGGCCTGTGACGGGGACGTCGATGTCCGTGGACCGCCGACTCTTCAAGATCCTTGCCGATAAAATCCGGCAGAGTTTCGTCTATCCGCGTAGGATATAGAAACAGAACCTCGTCGATCCGCGCAAGATCTAGAGGTTATAAGCGTATATCTCGGCTAAAACGAGATAATAGCTCTTCTTAGTGTCACCGCAAAGGAGCAACACTAAGGATCAGAGAGGGGGAGTGAATGAACCTTGATGAAGAATTCCGACTCCTCGCTCCGGCAGGGCTTCGCCGCTTCAGACTTTAGAATTTCAGATCTCGAGGATAATCCCAAGACCGGAAATTCTTCTCCAAGAGCTAAATCAGCACCAAAATCAAGAGCCCCTCACAAAGGAGGCCTAGGGGGCTATTTATAGCCAAAAGGAGAGGGGGGGGCTGATATGGACACCCCTAAGAGGAGAGACACCCCCCTAGGGGTGTCTTGGCCAAGCCGGGACACCCCCCATGGGGTGTCTCGAGCCAGCCGAGACAGCTTCGTGTGTCCCCGGTTCAGTCCGGGGCTGTGCCGTTGTCCCGCCGTTGACTCGCCGTTGACTTTTCGTCCGAACTCGGATTTGAGTGATTTCGGATGCGTTGGAATCGCGACGGCGAGCTCTGTAGGCCCCGATGGTTGGATTATCTGTGGGGTGATCGAGGCACAGCGGGCGTTGGTCCGATTGCGGTGATAGCGGGGTTTTCGGTCAACCCGTATCCTTGCGATTCTGACATTCTGTCGGTTCACGTAATCCGTCGGTTTGCTTCAGTCGCTCACCGGTGTCATTTGAGCTCTTGTGAACCGGGTGGTGACGTTCGATCGCTGCTCGTTGACACCGAGCTATGTTCGGGGACCTATCGGCAATTTTCGATGCCTACAGAGAACTAAGGGCCCATCATGACTTGAAGCCGTGTTCCCGGGACGGTTTATGGGAAACCGACTTATATACATGAAATATTCTTCTCTAATTCAAATAACATCTAAAACAGAAATAATAGGCTTGTGTGTCTTGTGGTTGACCTATTTGATATCTATAGTTAACATTTTTTCTATTTACCGTTGATTGAGTTTTTATTTTATATTTTTTTTCATGCCACATTACACTTACATGTGCACTATTCCTTTATTTTACATGCTTGTTGGGAGTTTTCTGACTCCCCTGGGGTTTGTATGCCCCAGATTCGGGAATTGTTCTTTCTTCGCAGAACCAAGAGTATTTCGAGGAGCAAGCTCAGCTGCAGTGATCATCGTTCCTTCTATCTGTTCTCCAGTTTAGCTGTTTTAGGTAGTTAATTGGTTTAGGTTTTTTTCTTTAGCCACAGTGGCTCTCCAGATTATGGTGTATTTTTTTCCTTTCTCTTAGATAGTTGTGGACTTGTTATAAAACTCTGAAAAATTTAGATATTTCTTTATTTATACTTTCCTTTTATTATATTGGTTACATGCTCTTTGGTATAGTTTTATCTTTACATCAGTATACAGGATGATCTAGAGGCGTGAATGTGACCATATGGTTGCATTGCCGGCCGAGTCACGTTCCAAATCATTACATTTTGGAACCGGGGCGTGACACTTTATAACAATAGTATAGCACTTTATTGATAAAGTATAACACTTTATGGTCTCTGAAAATTCTGCAACTTAGTGGGATAAACCAAATTAGTTTTTTTGGAGAATTGGAAACACTCAATGACCTATATTATGCGGTGCTTGATCAATTGTCCACCTCGACTAGAGGTTCTTGCTCAATTTTGAAAAGTATATCACTTTATAGGAATGTATACAGCTTATTAATAAAATATAGTACCTTATGGCAAAGTATAGCACTTTATGGAAGTAGTATAGCACCTTATTGATAAAGTATAGAACGTTATGATCTCTGAAAATTCTGCCACTTAGTGGGTAAACTAAATTAGTTTTTTCGGAGTAATGTAAACACTTGATAACGTGTAAAATGTGTTGCTTGATCAATTATCCACCTCGACGAGAGGTCCTCGCTCAATTTTTTTGCTTTTGGACAAGTATAGTACTTTATGAGAAAGTATAGCAGCTTATTAATAAAGTATAACATCTTATGGCAAAGTATAGCATTTTATGGCAAAGTATAGCATTTTATGGCATTTTATGGCATTTTATGGCAAAGTATAGCATTTTATGGCAAAGTATAGCAGCTTATTAATAAAGTATAACATCTTATGGCAAAGTATAGCATTTTATGGCCATGGTATAGCATCTTATTGATAAAGTATAGCACTTTATTGTCTATGGAAATTCTGCCACTTAGTGGGTAAACCAAATCAGTTTTTTCGGAGCAATACAAACACTCGATGACCTATATTATGTGTTGCTTGATCAATTATCCACCTCGATGAGAGGTCTCTAGAAAGTCTACACCTGTTTTTCTTCAAGGAGACGCATTATAGTGGTATTCAAATCACAAGTTTTCTCAAACAAAGACTGTTGCCCAGATATTTAACATGTGAAGACTTTAGCAGTGTAATTTCACTAAATAACAAAAATCTATCAAATCTAGCAACTTTTTAATCCCACACCTCCAGCTCATAAACATACATCAAACGATGCTGATTACAAGCTCACATGACATACATCAGATAAAATAGTCTTACAAGTTTCATCATATTAATACAACACAAAAGATCACACCTTTTAAAAGAGCTTCATGTATTTACAAAGATTTATAAGTGAGGACAGAGAACACACGCCATATTTAGTCCCAAAAATTCTACAAGCTATATTTTTTCCCGAAAACATTACTGTAATATTATTGAGTTCTATGTTATGATCTTGTACTCATAAACAACAGAGTACACAAAATAATATTGTTGTTATTTCCATGTTGAAGCCACTACAAGAATCTTATCCTCCCATCCGAAATAGAGAGCTCCTGCTTCCTCCTTGACCTTGTATCTGTCGCAGAACAATTTCAACAGAGATTTAAATCAGCATTCACATAAGTGCTTAAAGGGCACAGCTTAAATCCAGCCATAGTCATCCTTGCTCTCCATTTTCCTGCACGGTTTAAATATCAAGGTTTTTTTCCAACAAAAGCCCACAAGAAGAAAATTAGAATTTGAGTAACCAAAAATAATCAAAATCAAATATTGACAAGAGAGAACACTAAGCATAAATTCAACGAACAAGTGGTGGGCAAAGAGTTGAACTAACCCGATAGCTCGCCTCATTCTCTCAATTCGCATGCAATAGAGAACAACATAACTCGCATCCTCCTGCTAAACCCACTTCCTCTGAGCGCCAAGGATCCTCACCATCGTCACTGACTAATACGAATGCAGCTCTTAACAAAGCCAAGTGATCTTCGACCTCGGCCATTGCTCCGGGAGCTCTACAAGTTCTGTCACCTCCAATGGCGGTGAGGACAAGTGTTTCTGGTCCCTGTCTGCCACCACATCGGAGAACTTAGGGGAGTCGATGTCAAAACTGTTGGTGGGATGTTCACTTGCTTCGAGGTCGACGGTGGTGAGTGACGTGGCGGCGACGGGAGATAGGGGCGACGGAGGCAAAGGTTGATGGGTTTGAGGGAGGAGGGGAGTGAAAGGATGGGAGAGCTGGAGGTTAGTGGGGGTGGTTGAAGGAGAAGAGGAAGGAAGAAGAAAGCTCTGGGCTGAGATCAGTTATATTTTAGGGATGAAGGGTAGTTTAGGAATTTTTAATTTATTGGGCTAAATACGGTATAAATAATGGGTGTACTGTACATGTTAGGTTTAAAATAAGCGGGATGAGATATAATGGGTGTATTGATGTTTAGAAAAATAGATTGATTTTTAAATAAGTGGGGATAAAGCTTTGAGTTAAAAAAGAAAAACCCCTAAAAAAATCACTAGCGTGCAATATCCCTGTCTACTGGTACATTTCTTACTGAACGAAAGTCGAGTACAATATCCCTGTCTACTGGTACACAATCTACATCAGGCATCAAGCTAAAAACTTTTCAATTATCTCTCTCAACAATGCTACACGTTGGACAATCGTTACACGTGTCTCAGAAGACGTGGAAAGAATACAACCAATGGACACACGCGTACCATATTAAATTATTAATTATATCTATTCTCTCCATATGAAGAAAGAAATGAAGTTGCTCATTTCTATTTTTCTCTATAGAGCACTTGCTCGAGTACTTCATCAAATCTCCGCTGAAAATGAGTGAAAGATCAAGGCTTTGGGGATTCCTTTTGGCAACTCTTACATGGTTTATATGCTTCCATAGCTTAAGTTGCTTGGAGAAAGGTAGCCCTAGACTTTTCTTATAATTAGATTTTATCTAGTTAGATAATTTTATCCAGTAGCTTTATTTGATTATATTCTTCTTTTGTTTCTGGGTAAATTACACTAGACGCTCAAGAACTTTTGGCATTTCGCAACAAACCCCAAACAACTTCTAAAATCACAGTAAACTCCCGATAATTATTGAATTGCAGAAAACTACCAATAAGTGTTGGATAGCAGGTTATTGGGCCAAAGAGGATTTCTAGTCTGTTTTGATTTTGGTTTTAGAATTATTAGGATTCCTAGTCTGTTTTGGTTTTAGTTTTAGAATTGTTAGATTCCTAATCTGTTTTGGTTTTAGTGTTTCTATATATATAGAACGTTTTAGAAGATATTTGTAGAAAGAAAAGAGGTTGTTGTGAGCACTTTGAGAGGGAGAGTTCTGAGAGGTGAGTTGTGATCTTTTGGTGAGGGTTCTTTTGAGTGTTTGAGAGTTGTAATCCATTGTTTTTTTCCTCCATATAGTAAAAACACCCCATCCTCTTTCCGTGGACGTAGGCAATTTGCCAAACCACGTAAATCTCTGTGTTTATAATTGTTTGTGCCGATCTTTTGTGAATTGCACTCATTGGTTGCTCTTCTCTCTGGTTCGCCGACTCGTGTGGGTGTTTGGTCGGCGAGCACACTTCTGCCGACACACAACAATTGGTATCAGAGCTCTAGGGTTTTAGACCTAGGGTTTGTTTTGGGTGGAGGAAAATTCGTTGTTGGAAGCTTTGACCTTGGTGATCTAGGTTTCGGTGGAGATAGCATTGCGGAGTTTCCAGTTGGAGATTTCATCTTCCTCGTGTGGTTGGGAGTTCGTGTTGGAATCCAACCTAGGGTTCAAGTTGGGTAATTTCTCAATTCGATTAGTTGTTTGAATTTTCTCTACAATTTAGAGTTAGTAAGTAATGACAAGAGATAGTAGCGAAAGTAGCAAGGCTACGGCAAGTACAGTTCGGGTTGCACTTCAGAATACAAAGATCAGTGTTGTGAAGTATTACGGCAAGATCAACTTTAGGTTGTGGATGAGTGATGTGCAGAATGTTTTGAATGCTCAGAACTTAGAGGAGACCATCATGGTCCATGAGAGGCCGTCGAAGTATGATGATGCGATATGGGATAAGATAAATCGAAACGCTTGTGGGTTAATAAATTCTTGTTTGGAATAAGAGTTGAAGTACGATGTGATCGGTATGACATCTGCGATAAAGATGTAGGAGATTCTCAATAACAAAAATCTTACGAAGAGTGTTAGGAACTGGTTGCACTTACTGCGAAGATTGTTCAGATTCCAGATGTCCAAGGGTACCTCACTTGCAGATCATGTGAACAACTACACAAAGTTTTGTCGGACTTAGCGAATATAGATGAGAAGATATCGGATGAGTACAAGGTGATTATTTTGTTAGGCTCCTTATTCGATGAGGAGTATGATACCTTCATGCTCACTTTGTTGAACGGTAGATGTTCCATCACCTATAGTGAAGTGACTAATACGTTAACGAATTTCGATTTGAGGATGAAGGATAAAGAATCATTCAGAGCTAGCACTTCAGGAGAGGCCTTGTTGACGAGAGGTAGGAGTCCCTATCTGAGAGGTGGCAATAGAGGCAGGTCAAAGTCAAGAGACCATTACCAATTAGCGAAGAACCAGTGTGCTTTTTGCAAAGAACAAGGATATTGAAAGAGATATTGCCTGAAGCTTAGAGAGAAGGGGAATAGCAAGAAGAGGTTAACCATGCAGATGCATCAGATTAGATGTTGGATTCTGGTGCTACTTATCATGTGACTCCCCGACAAGATTGGTTTGCATCTTTCGAGAAGCTCAATGGGGGTATGGTGGTCATGAGAAACGATCAATCCTGTGGCAACTGTAGAATAGGTATCGTCAGGATTCGGATGCACGACGGAGTTGTTCGTGAGTTGAATGAAGTGATATTTATTCCTCAGCTAAAGAAGAATCTTATTTCCATTAAATCTTTGGAGGCAAAGGGATTGAAGGTGAGTTTTTAGAGCGCTGTAGCAAAAGTTATTAAGGGATCTTTAGTAATGATGAAGAAAGTCTGCAGTAGGAATCTATATTATCTGAATGAAAGCACCAAGATTAGCCAAGTAGCTGTAGCAGTTTCAGAGGCAGATATGAATAGACTTTGTCACTATAGATAGGAGCACACAAGTGAAAAGTCACTGCAGGCGCTGTGCAAGTAGGAGTTATTGAAGGGAGCTAAGAGTGGGAAGATTGAATTCTGTGAGCACTGTGTTCTTGGTAAGAAAACTAAAGTGAAGTTTGGGATAGCCATTCATAGGACGATAGGTATCTTGGACTATGTGTACATGGATGTTTGGAGTCCCACTAAGACAGCATCACTTGGTGGTCGACATTAGTTCCTCACATTTGTAGATGACTATTCTGGGCGTTGTTGGGTGTATACCATGGTGAAGAAGAGTGAAGTCTTAGAGATATTTATGGAGTAAAAGAGAAGATTGGAACTACAAACAAGGAGAAAGATTAAGATGTTAAGATACGATAACGACGGTGAGCACACTTCAGACCCTTTCAGCAACTATATCGAGACGAGGGCATAAAGAGGCACTTCATAGTTAGTCATTCACTACAGCAGAATGGGTGACAGAGAGGTTGAATTGGTTTTTACTGGAGAATATCTGATGTTTATTATCGCAGAGTGGTTTGGAGAAGATCTTTTGGACTGAGACACTTTTATATGCGAGTCACCTCATTAATAGACTGTCTTCATCTACGATTGAGAGGAAAACCTCTATGGAGATATGGTCAGAAGAGCCAACACACGACTATGATCAGCTCAAGGTATTTGGATGCCCTGCATTTTATCATGGTAGAACTGATAAATTGGAACATCGAGCTAGGAAAACCATATTTGTGTGATTTAAGCGTGGTATGAAAGGATAGAAGCTTTGGGATCCAGTTGAGAAAAGGATTGTGCTGAGTAGAGACGTTACATTCGATGAGGCTTCACTCTTGAAGCCTACCAGCTCTCATCAGGTGGAGAGCACCCTGACAGAGGAGATATCACAGGTGATGGAGATTAATGCGCGCAGCTCCATAGAGTCCAGATGGGACAGTATCCATTAGAGTGCCGACTGAGGTATTACCAGGCGAGTATGGTGATGATTTGGAGGATATAAGTACGACAGGGCAGGATCAGGGAACGATGCATTAGGTTAAGGATTCGATTGTAGTCCGAAGACCGATGAGAGACATACGGTTGCCAACAAGGTATACGGACAAAGTTATTGCATATGTACTTTCGGTGGAGAGTGTCGACAATATAGTTTCTACTACATTCAGAGAGGCGAAGTAGAGTTCAGAGGCTGATTTGTAGCAGGAGGCTATGCAGGAGGAGATGAAGTCTCTTTACAGGAACGACACATGTGAGCTTGTTGACCTTCGAAAGGGTCGGAAGGCTATTGGTTGCAAATGGGTGCATACGGAGAAGGAGGGCACATCAGGGCACACCTATAGGGTTTAAGGCTAGATTGGTTGTGATGGGTTATGCACAGGAAGAAGGCATTGACTACAATGAAGTCTTTTCTCCGGTAGTGAAGCACTCTTCGATTCGGATCTTGCTAGCTTTGATGGCACAATATGGTTTGGAATTGGATCAGTTGGATATGAAAATAGTTTTTTTCATGGTAATCTTGATGATGAAATTTATATGACTCAACCATTGGGGTTATGAGCTGTCGGAAAGGAGAAATTGGTGTGTAGATTGAATAAATCGCTATACGGGTTGAAGTAATCTCCAAGACAGTGGTGTAGTTGATTTGATGGGTTCATGATTGGCAATTCGTACATTAGGAGCCAGTTTGATCAGTGCGTATACTATCATAAGTTGCATAGAGGTGTATACATATACTTATTACATTATGTCGATGACATGTTGGTTGCTTCTATTTCCAAATCCGCCATAGATAGATTGAAGATTCAGCTTTCGAGTGAGTTTGAGATGAAGGATTTGGGTGAAATGAAACACATTTTAGGGATGAAGATCGGCAAAGACAGAGATAATGGTAGAATTAGTTTGACACAGATGACTTATTTGACGAAGGTTTTACAATGATTTAATGTGAGCATGGAGACGAAGCCAGTCAGTGTACCTTTGGAAGCCCATTTGAAGCTTTCAGCTGACCTTTCATCAAAAATAGTTGAAGATGAAGAGTTGATGTTGACGAATCCATATGCGAGCGCAGTGGGAAGCTTGATGTACTCCATGGATTATACGAGGCTGGATTTGTCACAGACAGTTAGCATGGTTTCACGATACATGCACGACCCGGGTCCGGATCATTGGGATGTCGTGAGGTGGATTTTGAGGTACATTCGAGGTACTCTCAATATTGATTTGGTGTTTGAACGGGACACTAGTGGAGGATAGCTATGTATTGGATATATAGATTCGGACTATGCTGGAGACTTGGATAAGCGTTGGTTGACGACGGGATATGTGTTTACTTTTACTCGTGTGCCGGTGTGTTGAAGATGCACCTTGCAATCTACAATGGTTTTGTCGATAACAGAGGCAGAATATATAGCGATTACGAAGGCTGTTATGGATGTGATTTAGCTTCAATGACTTTTGAAGGATCTTGGTGTTTCGCAGCGATCCGTCACTATTCATTGTGATAGGATGAGTGCTATCTAGTTGGTGAAAAATCAGGTTTCCATGCACAGACGAAGCACATTGACGTTCGTTATCACTTCGTACGGGATGTTCTTGAATATGGGGATGTGGATCTTGTGAAGATCCACACAAGAGACAATCCAGCAGATATGTTCACAAAGGTGGTCCTGAACAACAAGTTCGATCGTTGCATAAACTTGTTGTGTATTTCTGCTTGTTGAGGCCTTTCGTGGCCATTTAGATGAACTACGAGCGGCTTGATCCCTTTTGATAGGGGGTACGTAGGCAAGCGCATTGGTGTAGCCAGATTTGGAGAGACGATACAATGGTGCTCGTATTGGTGTCGGCTCAGTTTTGGGAAAACTTCGCCGAGGTGAAAAATTGTTGGATAGCATGTTATTTGGCCAAACAGGATTCCTAGTCTGTTTTGGTTTTGGTTTTAGAATTATTGGGATTCCTCTAGTTTTTTTTTTGTTTTGGTTTTAGAATTGTTGGATTCCTAGTCTGTTTTGATTTTAGGGTTTCTATATATATAGAATGTTTTAGAAGAGATTTATAGAGAGAAAAAGTGGTTGTTTTGAGCACTTTGAGAGAGAGATTTCTGAGAGGTGAGTTGAGATCTTTTAGTGAGTGTTTTTTTGAGTGTTTGAGAGTTGTAACTCATTTTTTTCTCCACCATATAGTGAAAACTCCACATCCTCTCCCCATGGACGTAGGCAATTTGTCAAACTACGTAAATCTCTATGTTTGTGATTGGTTTGTGCTGTTCTTTTATGAATTGCACTCAATGGTTGTTCTTCTCTCTTGTTCGCCGACTCGAGTGGGTGTTTGGTTCGCGAGCACGCTTTCGCCAACGCGCAACTATAAGTTTCCACATTTTATAGATAATCTCCATGACTGCATCAGTTCACATTTATAATCCAAACTTGTTGACAATGCAAAGTGGGGACTAACGTTGCTATGGGGCTTATCTGCAAAAATGGAGAAACTTGTTGGTGGTTTTTTGTATCTCCAATAATTACTGGAGGTTTAGTGCGACTTTAGAAGTTATTAGAGGTTTAGTGGGAGTTTTGTGAAACTTACCATTTGTTTTCTTGGGAAGAACCAGTAGGTTCATAATGCAATAGTGAGAGTTTAATTTTTAAAAGAAAAACTAATAGATATATTAGTGTGACCAATGAATTTGAATCCTTTCCGTACGACTATGACAATGAAGTGATTATTTTCTCAACTATAATGGTTTTGAATCAGACAATAATTTCTTCTTTTTGGTTTATCATTGTTTATCATTACATTATATTATATTATACTTTATACTAAATTTAATGGGAAATGAGAAAGTTTTTAGCAAAGTATGCATGCATATAGTTATCATAAGTTTTCAAAATATTGTAAAGAGGTTATTAGCGCATTTGGTTAGAGGATTGACCTTTGAAAGCAAGGTCATGAGTTCTCAAGAACTGTCCACAACTTTTTGGGAAGAACAATTTCTTTTTTGCGTGTGTAAAAAACTTTATTCCCATTTATTTTTAAACCATCCACTTTGGAAAAAAAAAATAGTTTTTGCATATGAACTCAAAGCTTTACTCCATTTATTTTTAAATCCACCCATTTTCGAACTCTCACTTAGCCCTAAAATATATGAAAGCTCACCCAACAAGCAGAGCTCGCCTGACTGAGCAAAGCTCACCTAAACAGCAGAGCTCGCCTGAGTAGACGAAGCTCGCCAGAAGATGAACAACTCCTGTCCATCTCCTCAGAGTATTCCATGGGTCTTAAACCTATCTAAAGGTGACGGTGACACACCGGCAGTGGCGGCAGTGGTGCCAGAGGTGACTCCTCTCTTTCCCTTTGATGCAAGAACTTTTTATTGGTGCTATTTTAGTTTCGTGAAGAATTCGAAGAAATCTAAGATCTTTTATCTCAAAGACGTCAAATAAAAATTTTTCTAAGTGTGCAGAAATCTCTCAAGGAGGGAGATGAAGCCTTTATATAGGCATGAATCAATAGTTGAGATTTACTATCTCCACCGAAGCAACGGCTCTAAAACGGTTCATATCTGACTGTTCAAAATGAATGGTCGAGATTAATTCTCAGATCGGACGGATCAGACCTGATTTTCAAATGTCAAAATGCTTCAAATTCAAACGAGCGGCTGAGATTCAAGCTATTAAGCTGAATGGCTGGGATTAATCTCAAAAACAACCAAAGCAACGGCTCAGATTGAGTGCGTGAAAATGAGGATGCCCCATCAAATCATATTTAATGCGATATGACATGTCATCGCTGCCTTAGCTGGCAGACACCAAGCCTCACCTACAAGCACGTGGCTCACCTGCAAGCATGTGGTTCACCTGCCATTATTTAGACGTAGCTCAGCAGACACCAAGAGTTATTTGTCTATAACTCAAAACTTTTATCCACATTTAGTTTTAAACTCACACAACGCCAAAAACAATCTTAGACCTAGTGGATCATTCAGAATTTTTTCTTCGGCATTGGACAACAAGGGTCAATTTATCTAAAGCTTAAGATATAATATTAACAGCTATAGTATTATTATTTTTTTGTCATGGATTTTGGATTTTAGTATCGTTTGTGTTTTGGAATTTTGGGTCTTCAGTGTTATAGTTCTGGGTTTTCGGTTTATGGGCCCATATTTAAATTGATTTTTGGAAATTCAAGAGCTCAAATTGTTACTAGTTTGCTTAGTGTTTTTAGATAGCTTGGGCCATGGTTGCAATTTCAGAAGTTTATTGTGGGGTGGATTAAAATGTCACAAGGCTTGATATGTAGTTTGTAAATTTCTAGGATGCAGCTGCACCTTAGATTGTGTATAAATCCGCCCATGCTTAGACCTAAACTATCTAATTAAATTAATTTTAAACTTAATTCGTATTTGAACAGTTTAATATACGGTGTGTATTACTATATTTTGGTGTAAATTTCTATACTTTAATATGCGGTTAGTTGCACGATGTATTTTTAAAGAAAATGTTCAAACTAATGTTGTAGCATCACGCGGGTGAATTTTGTTTATTATTAACTAAAAATCCCATATTCATATATTCATACAGCATCCTCGTCACCCTACAACTTTATGCAAGATGCAACAGAAGCACCATCAGCATCATACTATGACTACATCATCGTCGGAGGCGACACCGCCGGCTGCCCGTTGGCCGCTACTCTCTCTCAAACCTCCAAAGTCCTACTCTTAGAAAGAGGAGGCTCTCCTTACGACAACAACAACATAACACATCTCTCGGGCTTCACAGACTCCCTATGTGACACCTCCCCAACCTCCGCAGCCCAACAATTTGTTTCCCAAGACGACATCAAGAACGTCCGTCCGCGTGTGCTCGGTGGAGGCACGTGCCTCAATGCCGGATTCTACAGTCGAGCCAGTAGCGATTACGTTAGAAAAGTGTTTGTTGTGCGCAGCGGAAATTTCGGCAGCACTTCGGCAGCACAACAAGAGAGTCAGGTCGCAATAAGAATTCCCGTCTCACCAAGGAAACAAGAATCTGAAGCGAATATCTCAACAAAGTGAGATATCGGCTCTTCCTCTCATCAGTTCTAGGACAGACCTGTCGAGGGATCCTAAAAGCTATTACAAATCATACAAAAGCAGTACAACCAATTTTTACGTGATTCGGTAAATTGCCTACGTCCACGGGGAGAGGATGGGGAGATTTTACTATATGGAGGAGAAATACAACGGGTTACAACTCACAAAATCACTCAAATATAACCCTAACCAAAGCTCTCAACTCCTCACAATATCTCCCTCTCAAAGTGCTCAAAACAATGCTAATTCTCTCTCTCTATTCTCTCCTTCAATTGTTCCATATATATAGAAATCCTAAAATCATAAACATACTAGGAATTCTAAACCAAAAGCCAAATCAAATTAGGAATCTAATAACCTATTACCAAAATAGATTAGGAATCCTAATAACCTCAGGAATCCTAATAACCTCATGTTACCAAAATAGATTAGGAATCCTATCCAACAATTCTCCACCTCGGCGAAGTGTTCCCAACACTGAGCCGACACCAACATGAGCACCAATGTGTCGTCTCTCTAAACTCAGCCGCACCAATGTGGTTGCCTACGTACCCCCTCTCCCAAGGGATCAAGCCGCCCGTAGTTCATCCAAATGGCCATCAACGGCCTCAACAATCACGAATGTGCAACAAGTTTAGACAACGATCAAACTTGTTGCTCGAAACCATCTTAGTGAGCATATCCACCGGATTATCCTTTGTGTGGACCTTCATAATTTCCACATCACCATCTTCAAGAACATCCCGAACGAAGTGATAACGAATGTCAATGTGCTTCGTTCTTGCATGAAAAACCTGATTCTTCGCCAAATAGATAGCACTCATGCTATCACAATGAATAGTGACGGTTCTCTGCGATATACCAAGTTCCTCCAAAAGTCCTCGAAGCCAAATAGCCTCCTTCATAGCCTCCGTAACTGCCATATACTCTGCCTCCGTCGTAGACAAAGACACCATCGACTGTAAGGTGCTTCTCCAACACACCAGCGTACGGGTCAAAGTGAACACATACCCCGTCGTAGACCGGCGCTTATCTAAATCCCCGGCATAATCCGTATCAACATAACCAATGCATAGCTGCCCACCTGTAGTGTCCCGCTCATAAACCAAACCAACATTGAGCGTACTTCGAATGTACCTCAAAATCCATTTCACGACATCCTAATGACCCATTCCTGGATCATGCATGTATCTCAAAACCATACTTACCGCCTGTGACAAATCTGGTCTCGTACATACCATTGTATACATCAAGCTTCCAACCGCACTCGCATATGGAATCTTCGACATCAACTCTCGATCTTCAACTAACTTCGGTGAAAGACCAGCTGAAAGCTTCAAATGGGCTCCCAATGGTACACTAACTGGCTTCGTATCCATGCTAACATGGAATCGCTGTAGAACCTTCTTCAAATAAGCCATCTGTGTTAAACGAATTCTGCCATTCTTCTTGTCTCTATCGATCTCCATCCCTAGAATGCGCTTCGCCTCACCCAAGTCCTTCATCTCAAACTCATTTGAAAGCTGAACTTTCAATTCATCTATAGCCGACCAGGAAATAGAGGCAACCAACATGTCATCGATATAGAGCAACAAATAAATATATGCACCTCCTTTCAACTTGCGAAAATATACGCAAGGATCAAACTGGCTCCGAGTGTACGAATGACCAATCATAAAACCATCGAATCGTCTATACCACTGTCGAGGAGACTGCTTCAAACTGTATAGCGATTTCTTTAGTTTGCAAACTAATTTTTCCTTCCCTGCAGCTCGGAATCCCAATGGCTGAGTCATATATATTTCTTCATCAAGATCACCATGAAGAAATGTCGTTTTCACATCCAACTGATCTAACTCCAAATCATACTGTGCCACCAAAGCTAGCAGAATCCGAATCGAAGAGTGCTTCACTACCGGAGAAAAAACCTCATTATAGTCGATACCTTCCTCCTGTGCATAGCCCTTCGCAACTAACCTAGCCTTTAATCTCAATGGAGTGCCTTCAATGCCCTCCTTCTTCGTGTATACCCACTTGCAACCAATTGCCTTCCGCCTCTTTGGAAGCTCAACAAGCTCCTATGTATCGTTCTTATGAAGAGATTCCATCTCCTCCTGCATAGCCACCTGCCACGAATCAGCCTCCGAACTCTGCTCAGTCTCTCTGAATGTAGTAGGCACCATCTCATTGATACTCTCCATCGGAAGTGCATACGCAACTGTATCGGCATACCGTGTTAGCATCTGTATGTTTCTCCTCTGTCTCCGAACCGCAATCGAATCCTGGACCTGAGCTGTCGGTCCCTGATCCTGCACATCAGTACTCGTATCCTCCGTGTCACCGTCGTGCTCGCCTAGCGTCACCTCAGTCGGCACCTGCATGGATACTGTACCATCTGGACGATGTGGAGCTGCATCGATCTCCACCACCTGCGATATCTCCTCCGTCGGGTCGCTCTCCACCTAATGAGAACTGGGAAGCTTCAAGATAGAAGCCTCATCGAATGTGACGTCCCTACTCAGCACAATCTTCTTATCCACTGGATACCAAAGCTTGTATCCCTTGACACCACGCTTGAATCCTACAAATATGGCCTTCCTAGCTCGAGGTTCCAATTTATCAGTTCTAACATGATAATATGCAGGGCACCCAAATACCTTGAGCTGGTCATAATCGTGTGCTGGCTTTCCTGACCACATCTCTGTTCGCGGGAAAATTTGTGCCTTTCTTCATTGATATCATTGCCATCTTAATAACTGTTTATCGGTTACAAAAGATCCGGTCTTTTTATAAGATCCGGTTACAATGAAAATCAAAAATAAGAAAAAGAAAGATTACAATTTATTTCCTTTTATGTCGAACGAATCGCGAGCTCCTGTTTTGCGGTCACTCGCTTTGTGTGGGTTCTTTGCCTGCGCCGGGGTTATTTGCCGTGGACCACCGCGTGATCTCGATCCGGTCG